>JACDOX010000271.1:0-62288 GCA_014549065.1 Cardinalis cardinalis | reverse complement strand
CTGTTGGTAAACAATGTCCAACCACATTCCAAAGCAGTAAAACAGGGAGAAGCAAATGAGATAATATTGGTTTTTCTCTGAGSCTTCTCATCTTCCCAGGAGAAGAAATYCTGGCGAAGGGATTCTTCAGAAAATATGACAGTGAYGCCTGGCAGCTGTCCTGCAGCCTGATGTTGGAGCTCCAGGTGTTGGCCTGTCCCCTGTCCCTTGCTCCTACATGGTCCCAGTGGGAATTTGGATCCACAGGGTGTTCCCAGAGCTGGCTTTGTGTCCAGCTGCCCCATTTCCATTGGCTTTGGGACAGCAATAACCAAGTGACCCTTTGGCCCATGAGCCAAGGTGTTTGCAGGGTGGTGMCCCCTGCACAGGAGTGTCTGGGTGCTGGGCAGTGAACAGGTTTGCATCTCAGCAGGAAGCTGCTGCCCTCACCTGTGCCTCTGGGAGCTGGCAGGGGTGTATGGGAGAAATGTGGCCAAATCCTGCATCCTGCTGAATCCCAGTGAGAGGAACCTTGTGRCTCTCCAAAGAGCCAGGAGTATCAGGAAAAGGAGGCAGGGAGAAACAAAAAGCTGCTAGAGAGATTGTACAATGAAATTAAAACTTGAGGGGCTCAGAAGTGCTTAACGGGGGCTTCCTTGTGCTGATGGCCAAGTGAAACMTCTTTCCTGTCCTTTGGAAGCCTCACTTCCTTGAAGGCTGTCTCCACTGGTGGTTGGTGTGCCTGTGAACTGTCTGTGAAACTTGGGAACACTTCAGGCTGTAAATTCAGCTGCCAGTGTCTCCTGCAATCCACTCACTGGGACAGCAACAAAATGCCTCCAACAGCACCAGAACCACAGACAGGGCTGGGCTTTGCCACTTGAAACCTTCTCCTCTAGGCCCTGGGGATGCAGCAGCAGAGCTGGGTGCTGCTGAAAGGGTCTGTGCAAGCCCCAACCCAAGTGAGGGGATGGAGCAGGATCCATGCAGGGCTCCAGACAGGAGCAGCAGGGACTGGGGCTGTAGGCAAGGCTGCAGATGGGTCCTGGGGTCACCTGCCTTCCAGCTCAGGAACTTCCAGGTTAGGACTGGGTGCAGGCATGGAGCTGAACAGGACCCTCTGAATAAGGGTGATATTTTAAATTTTAAGTTTTTCTGTTCTGTTTCAGTGTGCAGCTTTTAGCTTTATATTAAGCRTTACTAGGATTTTTTCACAGGATGGTGAAGACAAAACAATCCTRTTCTAKCTGGAGACTCAAGGACAAACTCTTCAAAYTTCAGGCCCAAAGCATAAACAACRTTGTAGGGGGATACAGTATGGGTAAATGAAGGTGSTWTAGAATGTRATCTTATCCCCCAAGGARTTGTAGTTGGACCAAYTMCTAAAGATTAGGAGCAGGCCTGATGTTAACAGGCCACACCTGTAGCCAATAAAAACAAGTGGTATAAAAGAGTGGATTGGTGGRATCTCAAGTTAGATGACTACTGAAAGGACCAGGAACAGTCAGTGCTTAGAGGAGCTGCCTATGAGAAMYATCAAGGAGGTATGAAACTCTGGTGCTATGGAATCCTTGCACTATAATGATAACAGAACTCTTAATTTATAAGACAACATGATGTTTATGAGGAGGGCAGGCAAGCAAGGAGGATGAAACTGCATCATTTGAAGCTGTTAACTGGACAGCTGTTAATTGGCTTCTGTATGCAAATGGACTAAAACTCATAAAAATGAGAGATCTCATGACCAAGCCCTCTTTTGCTTCCATCTTGGAGCCATCTGAGCAGAGCCATGGTACTGCCAGGSTGTGGCCTTGGAAGGCACTTCAGTAAATCTCTGCTTTATTTTCTTAACCCCATCCAGCCTCTGTTCCAGCTCCTTAARGCATCACCAGGACTGCAGGCAGAGGCTGCTCAGGGCAGTGAGGGAATGTTGGCACCATCAGGTTCTTGTGGCTCTGCACTCGGGCAGCCTCCAGCTCCATCTCCTATCTCCATGTGCTGATGCTGTTGGAACATGTGCTGTTCCTCACACTTGTGAGAATGGGGAATGTTTCACAGGTAAACATTGAACAGGCAATGGATCCCTGTTTCTGGCTTTCCACAGTCAAGCAGTGYTCCCAGCACCACTTGGAAAAGCAAGGACAAATTCAACAGCAGTTTTCTGTGGCTTGCACAGGTCAGCACCCCAATTTAATGAAACAGGAGGTTGTTCTGAGCTTAGCTGTGTTCTGACAGTCTTGAGGGCAAAGTTCCTGAGCTGAAGATGCTGTTGAGTTGTTTATTTGCCATGGCTGAAGAGAAGTGCTGCAGAAATAAATCCAGGTTTACCAAGGGAATTGTACTGTGTAATTTGGCATCTGTCAGCTGACTCCTGGCCCAAAGCCACTTCCTTGGCTTCCTTCTCACCCAATCCTTAGCAGGTCACTTCTTGCCATTGGATTAAGCAGCTAGAATACACAAAATAGAGCTGGGAGCAAATTCCAGCCTGACAGTGGATCACAGAAGCCTCTTCTCACACACAGTGGCCATTCCCTGTGCATCTTCTGCCAAGTTTGTTGTGCTGGGACTTGTGACACTTTCCCATGTGATGCACTGCACTGCTCCATGCCTGCAGAGGAGGCACCTCAGGCTTCTCAGAACACAGCTGGGCTTTGTACTCTTGAATAAAATATCTCCTTCCTTGGTTTACTTAGGGGTCTTGTGTACTGAGGCATGAGTGGTGACAGGAAATCAGGAAACTGTTCTGTGAAATAAAAATAGGGTTTATTTATGTGGCTGTCAAGTGTTTGGTGTCCACACTGGGCTGAAATGATCCACCCCTTGTAGCAGAAAATCTCTGTTGCACATGGGCTGTGCCAGCTGTGGGATGAAATCCTGTTGCCTTATAAAAGTCAAGCTTCAGGGGTTGAGTTTTCTGCTGTCTCTGGAGTTCTTTTCTGTCCTTTCTTGCCTCTATTTTCCTCCTGGAAAACTCACAGAAGCCCCTGGGATATTATAGCCAGGCAGGGGTGAGAAGCATCTTGCMTGGCGTGGGATGTTGCCACTCCCCACTAAGGAAAACACCTTCCCTGCAGGCAGAATTAATTGTGTTTAATTGTGTTTAATGGCAGCTTTCTGTGATGCAGTTACTCAGTGGGGAGGAAGGAGCACCAGTGTCTACCTCAACTTCACTAAAGCCTTTGGTGCTGTCTCCCACACCACCCTGACAGCGGGGCTGGCAAAGGGCAGCCCAAGGAAGTGACCAGTGGGGAGAACTGAAAAGTGGCCAAATGACCAGAGGGTGCTGAGCAGGGGCACAAAGCCCAGCTGCACAGGAGGTGCTCCTAAGGTACCCAGGGGATTGATTATATTGGTTGTCATTAATTACCTGGCTGGTGGGACACAGCATATCCTCCTTTTTCAATGATACTTTACCGTTCTTGCTCTGGTGTTTATTTTAATGCTGAAATAAACATCAACAAAACTGTTCCCGTGGGCAGTAGCTTCACTATAATGCTTCCCTGCTCGAATTGCATTATATTTAAAAGTTAGAGAACTAAAGCGTAGAAAAAAAACTGAATATGGGATTAACATCTAATATTATACCATCAAAATTACTGTTAAATGAATCTATCAATCCAGCAAGAGTCTTTTGTTGTAGTTACACGTTTGAGAAAGCTTTCACTGAGTTGAACAATACGTTAAGAGTTTAAAGCAGCTTAAATGAAAATAAATCCAAATTACAATTAGCTTACAGTGCTCCCCTCTGGATTCTCCCCTTACTTGTGGGACATCTAGTGGCAGAAAGGAGACTGGATCTTGGCAGACAAAATTATATTTWAAAATGTGATTCTTGCTTTTAAAAAGGAACTCTGAAACTTTTTTCTTTGCTATAGTTGGAGGCTGAAAGAATTGTGTGTGTTTTTAGCATGGATATTTAAAAACAGGTTTGGCTTTTAGTCACAAAAGCAGTTTGTGTGGGAGCAGCAGAGACAAACTGCACTTGCTTTCCTTAGTGCTGCTCTGTTGAGAAATAGCTTCAAGAAAAGTTTGCCCTGATCAAGACYGATCCCTGTTCCAGCTCACCTCTCTCTGYTCCAGCTTCCCTGAGTCTCGTTTATGACACCCAGCTGCTCCTTCCAGAAGCTGTTTAYACATTTTATTTCCCCTTGATGGTTTCTTGCTGGTATATCCCASTGTTGTACTGTACAGGTGTGGGGTTCTCCAGCAGGCTGAGCAGAACTCAGCCTGGCTGTCTGAATTTGGAAATACAGCTGAGTAGGGAGGTGGGAGCAGGAAAGAAGAAGTGTTGTGCTCAAACCTTGCTACACCTGCAGGATATTCAATGTATTGTGCTAGAAATRTTTTGGAGGAAGAAGCTCAGGCTTTTAGTGGGTATGGCCTGGAATGGAGCAGCTCCCTTTTCCCTTTTGTGYTCCTCTTCCAGGCCAGGGAGAGGTGCAGCACAGTCCAAATAATGGATGCAAGAGGAGCTTTCTAAAAGGCAGCAGCCCTGGGCTCAGGGTGGCAGTGAGCTTGCACAACAAGAGGCTTCCTGGGTGTTGTTCTGCTGTCCCACTCCACTGSCTCTGCAAGAACAATTGTGCAAACTGTGGAATGTTCTTCCTTTTTCTCTTTTATTTTTTCTCTGAATTTTCCTCTCTTCTTGGCAGAGCCCATGCAAACATTCTTTCTTGATGGAGCTGGAAGAACTAATGTGAACTTCTGTAACAGCCTTGGGTATTTCACAGCAGAATCAGATCAGGTAGAATATGCAACTGCCTTTAAATATCTTGATTTAATGGTGTGGGGTTTATCACCTTTCTAGTACTTGGCCTGTTTGAGGGCTTTTTCTGTTTTTTCCTGTTATGATCTGTAGCCTTAAGGGCACAGAATCCACTCAGAAAGCCAATTGATACTCCTCTGACCCTCAGTTTTGGGAGTTTGTGTAGCAGGGCCCTAATGGAAAGATTAGCTGAAATTTCTGAGCTCTCTCAGTACATTTCTGCATTTGAGAGTCTGAAGAAGGTCATGGCTCAGCCCTTGCAATCAGCCAGGTGACACCTGGGCTCTGAGATGCTGGGTGACATCCTCAGAGAGGGTGGGACACCTGGGAACCCAGAGATGCTCTCTTGTGACACAGACCCACACACGCTCCCTGTCCCCCTCAGCAGAATGGGGAACTCAATAAAGACCCCAAAGATTTTCTTTTTCTGGGCTGAGCATGGTGCTACATGGTGTGGGCTGTCCCTTTGGTCAGCTGTGCTGGCTCTGAGGTGATCCAGCACCAGGTGGAGGTGGTCCAGCTTCCACTATTGATGCAAGGTGCCCTCAACGTGGGAGGAACGAGCTCTGACTCCATGATTCAAAGGCTGAACAAATGCTTTAAGCTTTTCTATATTACATTATATTACTACTATGATATTAAATACTAAAACTATACTAAATATTAAACCATACTAAGCTATACTCTAAATACTAAATAGCAAAACTATAGTAAACTATACTAAAGAAATACTAAATACTAAAACTATACTAAACTATACTAAAGAAATACTAAATACTAAAACTATACTAAAGAAATACTAAATACTAAAACTATAGTAAACTATACTCTAAATACTAAAACTATACTAAACTATACAAAAGAAAAACCCATGACCCTTTCCAGACAGTCACAACACAGCTTTGAGCCATTTGGTCAATCAGTCCCAACAACCATCAGCAGAGTCCAATTCACAAAATCACTTTCAGTGAACAATCTCCATAACACATTCCAYGTGTGCCAAACAACAGGAGCAGTGAATAGAGATAAGAATTGTTTTCCTTCTGAGCTTTCCCACTGCCTTGTCCAGGAAAAGTCCTGGGAGAGAGAATTATGTCTCTCTTTGTTCAGAGAATGTGGATACCACAGCCCACCGCTAGCACTGGTTGCTGAAGYATGCAGGAACAAGGTGGGAGGGTCTGGAGCTGTGCCCATGTGAGAAGCCATCTCCACTGATATTCAAGGCTATTTGCCATCCAAAAGAAGCTGGAGCAGCAGTTAGGTCTATTCTTGTGGCTCTCTTCCAGCCCTCTAAGAGGGGACTTGGGAAAAGCAATTGCAGGGCATGAGCAGAGGTTGTCTGAGGTGGAACAGAGGGAACAGCACCTGGAAAAGAGATGTGCCTGGAGGCAGCAGGGTTGCATGGAGCTTCCTTCCCATGGGCCAGGAAGGCTTCAGGAGYGAAGCCCAGTGGCTTTGAAGGCTTCCATCTAGGCCTCCAACACATTTTGGAGAAATTTGGAATGCTGAATCTGTTATCAGATCTGTTATCTGACTCAGAATGTGGAATCTGTTATCACTGAGAATGCTGGGGTTGGAGAGGTGGTACCCTCCACTGTGGACTCAGAGGGAGACTTCCCTGCAAACTCTCCATTCCCATTGTCCCTGCTTCCCTCATTGATCAGGTAGCACTTGCAGACCACATTTTGATAGCATCTAATTTTTCTCATTTCAAATCTCTCTGAATCTTTAGGATTAATCCATTTTTTAAACCAAAGCACAATGTAGGCAGCCCCACCATGGATCTCTAACTTAATTCTTCCTCATCCAAAGTTATGGCCCCTGACCTGACCCAGGTTCAGCCACATTGTCACAGGTTTTACACAGCTGAGCATTCTTGGGCTCCAGTCTTTACTGCTGTGCCCCTCTGAGCAAACTTTCTGTTGTCCAGTGTCCTGATAGCCAGGAGCACCTGTACATCTGCAAGTTGAGCTTTAAAATCATCCAAACCATGGTTGTGAAGCTTTGTTTGAAAATGAGCTCCTTAAATCTGTGTGTGTGTTTAGGGGAAAGTGTATGAGTGGCATAAACACTGGGTTTTGAGAGAAATCTTGAAATTACAGTAGTTTGTTCTGTACCTGGAATCAGCAGTGAATCACGTAAGTTGTTACACAGCTCTGGCAACTGGTGGAGACAAAAGGAAAGGCTGAGAGAATTGGGATTGTTCAGCCTGGAGAAGAGAAGGCTCCAGGGTAACWTAACTGACCCTTCCAGGGCCTGAAGGGAACCTACAGGAAAGGTGGATTGAGACTATTTACAAGGGGTTGGAATGACAGGACACAGGGAATGGCTTCCCACTGCCAGAGGGCAGGGATGGATGGGATATGGGGAAGGAATTGTTCCCTGGGAGGGTGGGCAGGCYCTGGATCCCTGGCAGTGCCCAAGGCCAGGTTGGATGGGGCTTGGAGCACCCTGGGACAGTGGAARGTGTCCYTGMCCATGGCAGAAGAGATTGGGATGARATGAGCTTTAAGAACCCTTCCAGCCCAAACCATTCTGGGATTTTGTGATCTACTCTGAGGCTGATGCATGCACCAGCCTGCTGAGCTCAAGGACTCTCTGGGACAGAGAATAGCAGGATTTACTGCAATAGCATTTGTTTGTTTWTTTRTTTTGGCTGTGAWACTGGTGATGTTKGGAGTCTGGTCAGTCAGGTCTGATCATGGGACAAGTCCATGAGCAGCCTTTGGGCTCGGGGAGGGTCAGGTCTGGTCTTTCTGGGCCTGGAAATCCAAACTGCTATGAAGGGAACTGCCTGCCTCTCCTTTTCTGTTGGGATGTTTTCACAGAATCACTTMGATGGAAAAGGCCTCTGAGATGGAGCCCATTTCCTGCATTCCTGCCCACTGAGCCTCATGCACAGGTACACTTGCTCCTGGTTTTCCTCTGTCATTCCTGAAATTGTGACAACTGGACACATTAGAAAGGGAATTTCCAGCTCTGGCAGTGGGAAAGGCAGTAAGGTGAGTAAGAGGATGTTCAGATGTTCAGCTGTCTGCCGGGAAGGGAGCASAGAGGCAGAGTACAGTGTGGATTTGGGTAACAGAAAAGGTCACCAGGGTTCCTGCTGTGCCGAAAATTTGCTGTAGAGGTGGACTTGATTTGCAGATACAGTGTTAAACTCACCTACTGTGTGATGGAAAATTACTGCCCTCACATTCTCCCTTTGTCCTGTTGTAATCCTAAATACTCGGAGAGATGTTTATCCATGCTGTTAATGTGTAGTAATGGGATTGCTATTTTAAAAATCGATACAAATCTCACACTAAAAAAGAAAGGCTTAAAGATCAGTCTGTCAAGAGCTGTCTTAATAGATCTGTCTGACATTTGAGACACTTTCCCCAAAAGTATTCTTTCAGTTTCAAATTACTTCTTAAATGTTGCTGCCTGCAGATTCCAGGCCAGCTAATACAAGTTGTCAGAGTGAAAACCTTTCTCTGCAGCTTCAGAGAAGCTGGAAATCATAAATGTTTTCATTCTTTTTTTTTTTCATTTGATCAAGAATGTGTTCCCTCCTAAATCAGGGAGAGGCGGTTTCAAAGACATTCTTTGCTTTTGTGGTTTCAGCCATCTGGGAGGCTGGAGAAGCTGGAGAGGTGGGGATGGTGGGGAAGCTCAGAATGGATCTTTCTAATACTGCCACTTGCAGTGTGTGAAAAGCTGAATGGTGCTGGCTCGATTGAGACTCCTTTTTGAGATGCAAAAAATTGCTAGCAGATGGTATATGCAATTATAGTCTAGGTAATTGAAGCTGGCTTTAATATACTTTTCATATTTTAACAGTATTCCATGCCCTTCTCATTTCCTTCCACAGCTCTGGCTGGAATGTCTCTGGTCCTCCTCTGTCAGTGTACTCACAGCCTTCCTCCTTCTGCCTCTTGAAGGCCTGTTAATTAGCAATAATTGTAGTTATTAATCAAGTTCAGGGCCATGTCTTTGGGATGGGGGGTGTCTTGGTGAGAGCCAGAGGCCAAAAAACATTCCCAGTGCCAATAACTTGCAGACTTTGCAGGTCTTTGGAGAGTTACTGCTGCAGTTGCTCTCTCCAAGACTTTGGTACAAGACTTTGTTTCAGGGGCAGGTTTGACTTCTCTGCATCTCAACATCTACTGCACCTTCCACTCTCCAATGGGGARGAACAAGGAACTGGCACAATTACCCCACTCCCTGTGGAGCCCACAGCATCAGTGGCAAGTAGGGGGATGAATGGAGCACATGGAGAGGTGGCAGACATTCACTGCTGCAGCTGGGTGGTTCTTCACTCCTTTGGAGGCTCTTTCTGAGCCTGGGCAGGACTTCCTGCAGTAGATCAGGATGTTTTGTCCTTAATTCAGCATTTTGCAGGGAGTGGCTGTAAAGCTCTGCTTGCTGTAGGGTCTGTCTGCAATGGCTGTCAGATCTAGGCTTTCCCAAATAACCTATAATCCCAGTTATTTTCTTTAAAGTCTTCACAGCACACAGCTCTTGCCATCAACTAAAGATTCCACAACCTCTTTGGGGTCCTCAAACTCTAATCAACATAGAACTRGATGTGCAAAATTTGTRTGGTGATGGTGASAAAATCCCAAACCTGGGGTGTTTGGTGGTAAGTGCAGTGAAGCAGTAAAGAGGAGRTTTGGCTTCAGATGTCTGGAGGGAAGCAAGGGTGAAACCTTGGAAAATTTKGCCATCTTTGAAAGGTTTGCAATTGTAAAGAAAGGCCCATTGTGTTACTATTACTCTGATTCAGAAATGGTTGTCTAAAATTAGTCTAGAGCTGTTAAATGTCTCGCCTCTCCCAAGTAACAAGTGGCAGGACCAGAGAAAATGCCCTCAGGTTGCCCCAGGGAAGKTTCAGGTTGGATATTAGGAAAGATTTCTTCCTGAGAGGGTGGTCAGGCATTGGAACAGTTTGCCCAGGGAAGTGGTGGAGTCACCATCCCCAGAAGTGTTCAAAGCAATGCAGTCTTGGTGCTTAAAGACACCATTTGGTGCTGGGTTAATGGTTGGACTTGGTGTTCTTAGAGGGCTTTTTGAACCTCAGCAAACACCTGTTTMAAATCTCTCTTTGCCATAAAAATCCCAGACAGCTTCAGCCTTGCCTTATCTACATTTTAAAGCATTTTTGAGTTCACAAACTTGCTGTAGGGTTTGACATCCTGCAAGGTAACTTTAAGTCTTATTTCTCTCTAGGCAAAGTCTGCCCACAGGCAGACCAAGGCCATGCCTAAAGGCCTTAACCCTTGGTATTGCAAATAGGGTGGTTAACCCTGGCAAATTTTTGTTCATGTTTTGTAGGGTTTATTTATAGCCTGTTCCTCTCCACCACTTCTCTAAGGCTCCTCATTCCCATTAGTCTCCCCAGTAGCTGGTTTTTAGGGACACCTACCATTCCTGTCTCATGTTGATTTTGCTGGAAGTGGTGCCTGAGGTGTCTGAGCAGGACTGGCAGGGTTTGTTCCTTGTCAGTGTCTCCATGGTGGCTTTGTCAGGTCTGTGACTATGTTTCTTTGTGGTTTCTCCCTTTTTCCCTTGGAATTCTCAACTGACAGAGTCCCCAGTCAGATAACCTTGCTGGAGTAAATATTCCCACCCTCATCAATTGATGTGATGATGAAGTGGGGATGAAGATATTTGCATTTCTTCAGCCCCCATCTAGGTCACATTTTCCACCTGATACATTTTTCCACTGCTTTTTCCAGGTTGTGCTTCCAGCTGGGACTAAGGCTGGTRTCAGCACAGAACCCAGTGAGCTGTTCCAGCCTCACTGCCAGCCAGGACAGCTACAGCACACCAGAAATAAAGTACACTCAAATATCTTTGCTGGCCYTAGGAGGCTTCTGCTCCTGGGATTTTGAGTGGTCTCTACCCTTGTGAACAAAATGTTTTGGGCAAAGAATGAGTGAATGCTTTGCATTGCTCTTGTGCTAAGAATAGTGGAGWAAAGGCAAGCAGAGGATCAAAACATGAGAGACTTTCAGTGGGAAAAGTCCAAGCCTTACAGAACTGGATATTCTGGAAGCAGGATTAAAAGGTTCTGGAGATATTTACGAGTTAATGGTACCTGTCCAGGCAGGGAGAGTGAGACAGGTGTTTGTGGTGCCCTTTGTGCAGCTGGCTGTGACTCCAKGGAGACTCTGGTTGGGTCAAAGTGATGCTCTGTGTCCTCCACTGCTGCATGTGAAATCTGAGGGGTCTCCCAGAAACAGAAACTCTCCAGAAGTTGAACTCCAGACAAGTCATGCACTTCCCCTTGGTGCCTGACCTTGGGCTCGTGCTGTTCTTATCCTCAAAAGTCAATCAAAGCCTCCCCAGACACCAAGCTCCTTGTGGGCTTTGGGAAGGCAATGAAATGTGTAAGTGAGTGGATCAAATTCATGGCTTACTCTAAATCACCTATCTTTCATTTGAATGCTGTGTGATGGACATAAAATCAAGCTGATAAACTACCCCTTAGAAAGGACACACCGCTCGGTGTTTTTAAGCACACAGGCTTGACAGCAGCAGCTGATTAATAATTAATTAAAATAATGGTCAGGGAAAGAAATACAACTTTGCCAATCTATAATTACTTGGAAGCTTCTTCATACATTTTCCATGAGAGTCTTTTCCTTGTAAGACTCTGAAAAAGTATATTTAGTGTTTGTTTGCTTTCAGCTATGGTTTTCAGCGGATATTGACTGAAACAGCATCTTAATCAGTCTGACCTCAGCCTCCAGGGGATGTTTTTCCATTGACTCTATCTCTTCCTCCTTGCCTCTCCCTGTGTGCTGCAATTCTTGTCAAAGCTGCTAACTCTGTTACCTTTAGTGCTTCCTTTTTAAAGACTCTTTAGCTCAAAACTTTTCCTGCACATTCCCATTTTGGGGTGGAGGGGGGACAGCCAGTTCCTACCAACTGGGACCCGAGCTAAATTTCTTGGAATCAGTTTCCTCCCATCCTCCTACTTTTCTCAAATGGATTTTCCAGCAGCYGCTGTGCTGAGCACCAATTATTAAGTAATGCAAAGAATTTTAGAGCCTTCAAGGAGTGGGGTCTTCCATGTGAAGACCACTCAAAATGGATAATTCAGCTGGGGTTTCCTACCTCAAACCTGGAGTGTGGCTGTTTTACTTTTTGCCTGTGAATTTGGCAAGGGCTCTTGTGTTGTTTTCATCTCTGAATTCTCTGACACTTTGTTTTTCATTGCTTCCTATTTCAGCAAGTTCAACTGATTCCAGCTTTTTCATTTCAAAACTCAAAGGTGTCCTTGACCTCCCATTCCCTTGTTGTTTTTTGTTCAGAGTGATCTGGGGTGAATGTCACAGCTCACTTGATTTCCAGCCACGTTTTCCAGCGGAACATTTCTCCTGGCACTGTCTTTATATTCTCTCAACGGGATTGGTGATTCACTATTTCTGTCCCTATTTCTTCTGTGGCAGCAGGAAAACAGAAACCAACAGGACTTGTACAGGTTATCTCTCAGCCTGGTCAGGGATTGGGAACAGGCAGCATATTCCTGAAAGCTGAAGGGTTTTTCCATAGTTTAGCTGGAGGTTTGTTAATGGCTGACTGCATGTTTTTGGTCCCCTCCCAGGTAAATCCTGCCCTGGGTGAATAAAATATGCTGGAATCTTCCTGGTTGGAAAGTACCTTAAATATCATCTAGTTCCAGCCCAAGGAGAGCTTGAGATGGAAATGTGCTGTGGGATCTTCATTGTATCTGCAACTTCCTGCTGTGGGAATGTGGAGAGAAAATGGATTCAGGAGTGTCTGAGGTGTGCAGGAATGAGGCACTGGACACAAGCTGGAACAAAGGAATAGGTAGGAGAGCGACCTGGGATAGTGGAATGTTGGAACCCTGAGTGCTGAGTATTTCAGACTTTCTGTGCTGACAGGCACTGACCCCCAAGATAACACTGCATTTGACATGAGGCTGTGGAGAAGGCTTCCAAAATTGAATGATAGAACTAAAATTATGGGTGTGGAGTTTGAATAGAAGTGTGTGATATCACAGGGTAAAAAACTCAGAGTTTAAGGGTTTAGAATATAGTAATATATATAAAGCAAGACGGAGGTTTTAGGGTCGAGGCTGGTCCTTCTTCATCTTCTTCTTCACTTTCTTCTCCTTCTTCTCCTTGGGTTTGGGTGGTTTTGTGTAATTGAATAAAAAAGTCCCCATTGCTGGGCATGGGTGGTTGGTTATTGGGTTAAAAGTGAAAATAATTTAGGTGTCATTTCTTAATTGGACAGTTTTTCCTTAAAAGGCCTTGCAGAGATAGATGCAGGACCATTTTGTAGCTTGTTAGTGAAATGCTGTGCAACTCACAACTTGTAAGACTTGTAACATAGATAAGAATTAAGAAATATCTGAGTCCAAACACAAAACAACGTCTCAAGCACTTTCAATCCCTGCCCTGACCCAGGCAGAGAAAGAAGAAAGAAACACGGTAGTGAAAGGTGTCCCTGCTCAGGGCAGGGGCTTGGAATGAGATCAACTTTAAGGTCCCTTCCAACCTAAACCATTCTGGCATTTTCTTGTGGTAGAAAAAAAATCCACCTGAGGATGTTCAAGTATTGTGTTTGCTGGGAATGTCTCAACAAAGGCAGGAATGATGAATGTGACTCCATGTTCTCAGAAGGCTAATTTATTATTTTATAATACTATATTATATTAAAGAATACTATACTATACTAAAGAATACAGAAAGGACACTTACTGAATGCTATAAAGATAATAATGAAAACTCCTGACTCTTTCCAGAGTCTGACACAGCTTGGCCCTGATTGGCCAAAGAGCCAAAACAACTCCCAGCAGAACCCAATGGAACAATCACCTGTGGGTAAACAATCTCCAAACACATTCCACATGAGCACAACACAGGAGAAGCAAATGAGAGAAGAATTGTTTTCCTTTTCTCTGAGGCTTCTCAGCTTCCCAGGAGAAAAATCCTGGGTGAAGGGATTTTATCAGAGAATGTGAATGTGGATTCAAGCACTAGAAAAGACTCTGGAGAAATCTGTGGGATTTCTCTTCCTTGAGCTCTTGAGTCACATGTCATTTATTCTGACTTATTTGAACCTCTAAAGGTACCTACTTACTGTGAAAACTCTGATTTCCATGGATTAAGGGCATTTTACCCAAGGTATCTTTGGATATCTGATTAAGTGTAGCTTTTTGGGGTGGGATGATGTCCTGCCTGCTGCTGACACACACCATTATCCACACAGTGGTGTGACATTGGAATGGATGTGCAAGGTTTGCATGTTGCTCCCAGAGAATGAAGACTGAAATAGTCACAAGCATATGTTAATTTTTACTGAGTATCAGATGAATTTGACAGCGTGTTTGTCGTATGGCTCTGTGGAAACAGCTGTACTTCTTCACTGGAGGAGTTTCTGTGGATTAAATGAACATTTGAGAGCTTTTTCTCTGGTGTTACCAGTTGTCTTTGTGCTGTATGGCTTTGATTTCTGTATATGATCTCAGTGCATGCAAAATAGGCACAGGAAATTATGCATAAACTCTTAAAACAGAAAGATTATATAGTTTGGTTGAATTCTGAACTTTACAATGAGTGACAGCAGTTATTACTAAGGATAATACTCTGAATCTGGCAACAATATTACCATGAGCCTTGAAAAATTAATGAACTTGGTATTTTCCTTAAATATTCTCGCCATATTCAAGTATACTTGATTATTGAAATCTGTCCTTCCTTTTCAAGAAGGTGTTTCTCATGAAGTTTTGATGCAAAAGTGAAAAGAACCTCATTTATTTATTCCTTTTAATTTGAAGGTTTTTTTAGTTTTGAAAGTTTTTGTTGGTGAGACTTCCCTGTGATTGTCATCAGTTGGAATATTCTGGCTTAATGCCCATTTTTATTTTGATCCTGGCTAAATTCTARGAAACCCATGGAGCTGTAGCTAAGATGTGAGCCCACTGCATAGACTGGTGGAAGTGAGTCTCCAGTTGACTACTGTGTTGATTTAGAGCCTCCTTATTGCTTTTTCTTTGGGTTTGGGGTGCTTTTTTAGCTCATCTCAAGCATTCATCTCCTCTCCTCACCTCTCCTTATTTTTAAAGCTTGATGAACACTTTCTCAGAACATTTCCATCAAATAAAGTGCATAAAAGCCCGAGGTGCACAATTTCGAGTCACTCAACACTGATAAGCTGAAAATTACATAATTCTTTCTGGTGGATTTTTTTTTCCTTATTTTTAGGGCTTTTACAGAAAGAATCTGCCAGTGTTCTGTTCCTACCTATTAATATTTCACACCAAAATGCACTTTCAGAGCTTTCTGGGCTGCCATGCACATTGGAATGATTTCATTGTTCTTCAAATGCAATGCACTCTCACACTGAAAGGAAATACAACTGTCTGCATTTAGGAATGTAAATTGTGAAAAAGGGTTTTAAATGCTTGTGGACAGCAGGATGGGTGATGAGGGAGGGCAGGACCACAGCTCTCTGCTTTGTTGTATCCCCACTTTCAACATTCCACAGCATTAGGCCTCTATCTCTGCAGGGTCACACTTAAATTTTCCCGGAGACTTTTGTCTTTCAGCGAGACTAGTTTGACACTCAGACTAGTCAGAAGTGCTTCTAATAGATTTAAATTCCATTAAAATCCCTTTTTGAACAGTTCCAACATCACTAATTGCCAAAACATTGCCATTTTGCACCAGCTTGTGTTCTCTTTTCTCTTTGGTGTGTCCTTTAGCATGTCATTGCAGGCTTGATGGAATGTTCTGTTACATCCTTGGGTAAATGGCTAAAAACTGCTTTAGTGATTAATATTAAATTTAAAATCCCTGTCACTTGAGCAGCCAGATGGAAATATGCCATTCCACAATATTTGCCATTCAAAATGAGTAAGAGTCACTGGAGCTGGGATCTTCTATGACATTTGATTTGTACCCAGCAGTGCTCCTGCCTTCCTGAATGCAGAAGAAAGGAGGAACCAGAAAGTGTTCCCCCACACAGAGTTTGAGCAGCTGTCACCACAGAAAAGTGCTCTTTAGGTTTCTCCAAGATTTTTAAAGACCCAAACCCCAAAGAAGTTGTGATGTCTGTGCTTGTTGTAGTTGAGACAGTCATAGTTGAAACAGAGACWATATAAAACAACACACTCCATTTTCAGAAGGCTTCAAACCCCTTTTTTATTTTAGCACATATGCTTTTTATACATTCTTATAAAGCWCTTAAGTTTACACTTTACTCATTGGTTAGAAGAGACAAACAAAATACTTATTGGAATAGGCAGTTGCAGGTTTCTCTTATTTATCCTTCTTTCTTTCTTGGTTTCTATGTCAGCGACCTTGGTAGGAAATTCTTTCAGGGGTCAGCATGGGTCCTCTTATCAAACATGGATCCTCTTCTCAAACTTCTCCCTGGCTCAYAGGAGTCTCTGTAAAACYTCTTCCACATGTGCTTTTGTTGCCAAATTTTTGTGTAACAGGAGTTATCCCACYTCTGCTTTGGGTAGGACTCTGGTCTAGTTTGAGGAGTTTCACTGACCTTTCTWGTGCTGAAGAAGACCTTCTGTGGCTCCTCATTTTACTGTGCCTCCATACAACCCAAAATTAGGACAACAAATTGCCTATATTGTTATGGCAGATAATTCTCTGTATTTCTCTTCAGGTTTATTGTGCTCATGCTTGTTATGGTTCCAGATGCTTCAGAGGATAAGGAGTGCTCAAATGTTGTCCTGCAGTTCCCATTTAGGTTATGGATCCAAAATCCAAGCATGAAGTGAGTGAGGAGCCACACGCCAGCTATTATCCCTGCTCAAGGTGGGCTTCTGCAGCTTGGATAAAAAGGGGAGAAGTGGATTTTTGTACAAGCAATAAAGGGGTGCAGAAGGCAGGTCATGCACAGCAAACGAAATTCTCCGTGCAGCTGCATCAGTGCCAGTTTCCTGCTCAGAAACAGGAGCAGTGTTAACAGCTTGCAGCCAGAGCAAGAGAAATCCAGAGGGATTTTGGGGATAGAAATGTTCTTTGTGAATCTCCATGTAAAGCTTTGTTTGAACTGCTGTAATTAGTAAGTACCCTGGCTGTTCTACGACAGTGTTTGACATTTTGTTCTCTCTGGCAGTCCATGGGGAGAGCTGAGATGAGGGAATGGTCATGATTAGCACTCCACAGAGTAAGTATTAGGTTTTTTTGCCTTTTTGATCCATGATACTTTTAACTATTGGATTCTGTGGAGCCTAAGCTTTGAAACCCCACATACAAACCTCCAGTAAGACATTGCCTTACAGCASTGGGATAATAATTRYAGAATCCCAGAATGGTGTGGGTTGGAAGGGATCTCAAAGCCCATCTCCTTCCACCCTCTGCCACGGGCAGGGCCACCTTCCACTAGACCAGGTTGTTACAAGTTGTGCCCAAAGCTTAGCTAAAAACCCCTTGCTCCTAAAAAGGGATTTCATGGCCAGCAATGGATATCTCAATGCTGTCAGCCAATGATGGTCTCCTTGGCATTAAAAATGTTGCTTGGTGTGGTGAACTGAGACTAACTTAATTTTAAAAAGACACACAACCTCCCCCTCCAAAATAAACTCTACAGGAGAGTTATTATATATTACACAGGGATATAGTGATAGGACAAGGGGAAGTGGTTTTAAAATGAGAGAAGAGAGATTTAGATGAGATGATAGCAAGAAATTCTTCCCTGTGAGGATGCTGAGGCCCTGGCACAGGGTGCCCAGAGCAGCTGTGGCTGCCCCTGCATCCCTGGAAGAGTCCAAGGCCAGGTTGACAGGGCTTGGAGTGCCCTGGGACAGTGGAAGGTGTCCCTGCTGATGGGATGGGATGGGMTCTTAGGTCCCTTTCAACCCAAACCATTCTGGGATTCTGGGATGTCACTTGACTTCACAGGTACATTGTCAATTCTGCTTTCACCCACAAAAAGCCCCTCTCAAGCTTTCACAGGTTCTGGGAGAGAAAGTGATTTCCTGCCAGCCACTGCATTAAATCCCATTGTACCTATTTTTGWGCACAGTGGGGGCTGCAGGGCTCAAATCCCTGTAGCTCTTCAGGCACCATTTTCCTTAAAGCTGTTCTCTGGCTTTATACTTCATTTTAAACAATCACAAGGCTTATTCAGAGGCAGAAAAAGCTTTTTTTCTTCACAGTCTCTTCACTGCTCTCAATACAATGGAAAATATTTTTGTATCTATGTGAATTCCCACTTAGTAATACAAGTGCTTGCTGCATTTTGATTCCTGCATAGAGGACARGGATTCTGATCCTGAGGATGTAAAGCTGTTGCTTGTTCACCAGAAAGACACAGAGCTCTTTGGCCAGGATCCATCACAACACCTTTTGGTTGTTCACAAATAGCTCAGTCTGATCCAAACCCAGAGTTACATAACTTGTGTGAATTGGGAGAGACAGGACGTGCTGTGCAGTTTGGCAAGTTCTCACTGAAATCTCTGCTGGAGTCAGCCCTGATTTTGCTGGAACACAGTAAATATTAACATATTCCTGTAGATTTGGAATACCTGTATGTGTATTCTCAAAACAAGAGTGCAGGAATGTTGGGAAGTGTGAATTATTGCCCAGGGAGGTGCTCTTGTCTTTGGGAAACATACATTATCCTAAAAACTTTCAGTGAGCGTTTTTGACTTATGTTTGGGATACCAAATTTCCTACCTGAGAACAGTAAAGTGGCCCCAAAAATCTGTCTCTTTTCCAGGTTGGCTCTACCTAAGAGGACCAGGCAGAAGGGTTTGTTYCTCAACTGTGCATTAAYATTTTTRAAGGAATAACTGAGCTGTCTATTTACATACTCAGTAGTTATTTTTCTTGAGAGTTGCCAGCCAGGCAGGTTTCACAGGGCAGTGATTAAGGGACTCTCTGCAGGTATGAACCACAGATTTGTGTTCAGTACTTCAGGAATGTTGCTGCATGACCATGGTGCTGYTGTCCATGAAAACTCTGCTTTAGGGAAACAGGGTGCCTGAAAATGCACAGGAGCTATTTAGCTCCTCCTCAGGTTTAGCTGCAAGTCCTTGAAATCCGTTTTCTTTATGTTCCTTAGGAGCAGTGGATCACTGGATGTGTTCTGTCTTTCTCCACACACACGTTTCAGGGAGCTGTTAGATGCTGCCATGTGGGGTGAAGCCCCTAAGTGATAATTCATGAAAATGCAGATGTGCACGTGCCAAGGTAATGTGAGTTTTAAGACAAATAAACCTACCTTCCATCACAGAAGGAAAGGTGACTCTGAGACTTAAAATCCTGAAATGATTTAGGTTTGAAGGGACSTCAAAACTCAAATTTTCAACCCCCTTCCATGGGCAGGACCCTTTCACTAGACCAGGTTGCTCCAAGCCCCATCCAACCTGGCCTAAACTGGTCCAAACTGGGTGATTAAAAGGCAGTAGAAGGTTCTCCAGMAGCAAATGGGGTGGCACTGCTTTCTGCAAGGAAGGTGGCCTGGGAGCAATCCATCTCTCCATGGAGCCACTGAATATCACAGCAATAGAAATTGCTTTTACCTGATTGAAAAGCTTTAAGTCAAAGGCAGAAGAAAACCAGATTRCTCCATGCTGAGTGCCAAAAAATTAAGGAACTGAGTCTGACTTTTGTTGAGTAAAAACACTTTTAAAATCTTCTATTGCACTCAACAGCGCTTCAACAACCTTGTAGTAAATTAGATTAATAGGTGCTGATTTTACAGCTGCTTCATTATCATCTGCTACATTAAAATCTAATTATTTATTCCCACAGGCGTTTTCTTTTACTCCTGGCTTTTTAGTGGTGCAAAGGAGCTGCGGTGCAGCAGCTGGTGGGACAGCAAACATCTCTGTCACAAATAACCTGAGCTGCCATCCCTGCACCCTGCTGCAATTAAACCTTCATTAGGAGCTGGTGAATAACTCTGCTGCTCCTGGCCACGGTCCCTCCCTCCCTTAAAAGGAAGGCATGACACAGATAAAGGTGGGGCTTTGCCCGCCCGAGTATTTCAGAGCATCCTCTCGGAGTCATGATTGCAGAAGGAGTCCTGGGCCACGTTCTGGACACTGTGGTAAGTCTGTGCTGCTGATTAAATGTTGGGTTTTTCTGTCCTTCAGTGAATATCCTTTGGATTTGCTGAAGGTGTGCCAGCGGGTGCAGCTGAAGTTCGGCGGCATCCTGTGCTGCTGGAGAGGTTTCATGTAAAGCCAATTTCTGGAATTGTTAATGCAAATAGTGGCKAAGTGTATCTAGGAGCTTCCTGAGMATGGAGCTGGTCCTGCTTTTTTAATTGCAGGCAAGTTTCTGAAAGCCTCTTAATTTGTTTCTTTAGAACTAGATATTTTTTGTCTTTTTTCCCTCTTTTTTAAAGTCACTTCAGGCTGAAGATTTCCTTGGATATGCTCCTTGAATTGCCGTGGAAGTCTTACACTTTAGAGGATTATTTTGGAGTTTATCYAATGCTTATAATTCTCAATATATGTTTTTTTAAGAAAGTTAYGCTTCAATGCATTGAATATCTTATATATTTAATTTAATGGGTTGGAAATGTGTTTGCAAAAGAATAGTTTGCCTGTTCCCTGGACTGCAGCTGTGTCGCATATTTAAAAATATGTATAACTGCTGTGTTATCTCCAACACTCACCGAGTTAATGAGCATCACTCACTGGTAGCAGCTAAACACTGTGCTATCAATGAGGCTTTTCAGAATTTAAAATGAAATACCAGGTTTTCAGGGGGGCTCTTTGCACTCTCGCTAACTTTTTTCAGTTTGTTTGTTCGTTCTTATAAATTATTTAYGAAAGCAGCAAGGCAAACTTGAAATCCTGTAGTGTTTGGAATTAATAATTTAATGCCCTTGTTTCCTTTTAATCTCCTTGCTGTGCAGTTATGTCCATAGTCACTTTTCTGGTGTTAAATTTTATTAAGCAAATCAACAATGAAAATAAAGCTGTCAATAAATAAGTTGCGTAGATCCAGACCTAAATGTTATTTCCCTCTGTGGGGCTTTTATCTTGAATTACAGCTTTAAAACCATCTTTACACTGAACATTTATCATATGAAATATTAAGAATGGCTTTCTGGGTTATTAGGAAATACATCTCCCAGTGCAGAGTTGTCTTTGTCCTTAAACCAAGTTGCAGTTTCATGGAGTTTCTTGATGCCTGTGACTGTCCAGGTGTTTTTTCATGTCTCTGTGATGTGTGCCAGCTCTGAGCTCCTCTGTATTTTGTGTACAGCTTCCCTCTTTTCCTTATTATCCTATTTGACCAGCCTGACCTGTCAGAGGTAATATTTTTGGAATAAACATTCCCACATTATCGATTACTGTTGCTGACCAGGTTTGGGTCAGGTTTGGGTCCTTTATTCTCTGTCACTTGGGTTTTCCTCCTTGCTTTGGATCATGGATGAAGAGATCACACAACAAAGGGGTTTAGAGTAAAGGGGGTGGTAGCTGTTAAAAACAGGACCACAGTCCTGGTACTAAAGTGATTTCAGCATTTWWTWWWAWWAAAAGAAAAGGGCTAAAGCAAGGGGGYCCACGGGCCGAGCAGGAGCGTTCCCATCGAGGATGGCACTGGGGCTTCTCAGCAGGGGTGTCCCCAATGTTCCAGGTGGAGCAGCACAAATTCAGCAGTCAGAAGCCCCTTTTTTTCTGTTTTTTGTCCCTTTGGATTGGTTTCTTTTTGGATCCTGCATTTGCATGAAGGTTTAAGGTGCTTGATTGGCTCATTACAGTTGTGTCCAGGCTGGCTCGTTTTGCCTGGGGAGTGCTGTGCTTTACTTATGTGTAATAGGGCACATTGAGTAATGTATTTCTTATAACTACCCTTTAAACCCCTTTTACAGTATAACAACCAAACTAACAGTACATGCTTAACAATTATCAACTACTTTACAACAGTTTCTAACCTATTTTTAACAGTAGTTATGGTTCTCTGGGCTGAGAATCCCAAACTGCTGTGGTGGGGCTCTGTGGAAGGTTGATAATTGTTAAGCACAGCCAGACTGAGGGAACTCTGGAGAATGTCCAGGGCAGGGAATGGAGCCCCAGGAGGGGCTGAGGGAGCTGGGAAGGGGCTCAGCCTGGAGCAAAGGAGGCTCAGGGGGGCCCTTGTGGCTCTGCACAGCTCCTGACAGGAGGGGACAGCCGGGGGGACAGGGACAGGAGGAGAGGGAACGGCCTCAGGCTGGGCCAGGGCAGGCTCAGGGTGGATTTTGGGATAAATTTAATCCCTGAAAGGGAGCTCTGCAGAGCCTCCTGCCCCCCAGCAGATCCACATCCCACCAGCGCTGTGTCTGCAGCTTCCTGAGGGTGCCCTCCATCCCCTCAGCCACATCCCTGATCAAGGTAAAACTGTTAAACAGAGCTGGGCCCAGTACTGAGCCCTGGGGAACCCCTCTGGTGACTGGCCACCAGCYGGATTTAATTCTGCTCCCTCCTTTCTGGGCTCAGCCCTCCAGCCATTCACTTCCCAGCCTTTTTTTTTCCTTTTCTTGGGTTGAAATAATTCCTGTTCTGGGCAGGAGCTAGGAGAGAGGAGGAGGGTTTTTTTTTTCCAGTGCTCTTCCATCACTTATCAGTGATGGAGTGGCACAGATCCCTGGGCATGCTGCAGGATTTGGGGGAAGCAGCTGAGGGCTTCTGCCATGCACAGTGAACAACACTGAGTCAATCATGCTCCCCCTCAACACAAAATACTTTTCAAAGGATTTTTAAAATAACTATAACGCATAAATATTTGTGTCTTTGTGGAAAGTAGCTGTTTCTTACAGCTTTGGGGGCTTGCTCACATCACATCCCATCAATTCTGTTTACTGAAGCTGCAGCTTCCCACTGCCTGTGCCATTCCTCCTGGGTTGAGTGCCCCAAGGAACTGTTCACACTTGCTGGTTCTTGGCTCTCAGGAGTTCTGTATTTACAGGGTGGTGCTTCAGTGATGCTGTGCCTGGGAGGGGTGCTTTGTGTGCCGTGCAGTTGGCAGTGTTACCCCAGAGGCGAACCCAGAGCACACAGGCAGGAGAGAAAACAGTGGTGGAAGCACAAAGTCCCCATGCTCACTGGCTGACAGCTTTTCTTTCAGGCAAAGGCCTTTTCCAATATTATTCACAGAGTAGTGTGAAGGGAATTGAAACATTTCTATTAGAATAAATATGGTTTTGTTCTGTGCTTTGCTGCAAGTGCAGTGATGCTCCTTCAAAGACAGTGACTCCAACACAGAGGTCTGCTTTGGAGGGCAATTGAAATGTTTGCTTCTACAGCTCACTCCCTAAATTTTGGATCCAATATCCTTTAAATCCACTTGCTCTTTGGTGTGCACATGGACTGTCCTTGTTCCAGGAGTGGGATCATGGTGGGTGTGGTGGTTTTGGCAGGGGTCTTAGGATGAGGGAAGAGACAGGGATCTGACTGTGTTTCAGAAGGCTGATTTATTATTTTATTATATATATTATATTAAGACTATGCTAAAAGAATAGAAGAAAAGGTTTCATCAGAAGGCTAGCTAAGAATAGAAAAGGAATGGAATGATAACAAAGGCTTGTGTTTTAGACAGAGAGTCTGAGCCAGCTGACTGTGATTGGCTATTAATTAGCAACAACCACATGAGACCAATCCCAGATGCACCTGTTGCATCCCACAGCAGCAGATAACCATTGGTTACATTTTGTTCTTGAGGCCTCTTGGCTTCTCAAAAGAAAAAATCCTAAGGAAAGGATTTTTCATRAAATGTGTCTGTGACMGGTGGGTGCTGCTCCTCTAAGCTCCTGGGCTCCTGCTGGGCCAACTGCTTTGACACTGCACTTTTTTCTTCTGTGCCTGAAGTGTTTCTTCTTAATATCCCCTTTAATTTGCAAATTAAAGATTGTTCATATATATAAGCGTGAGCTTTCTAATCAGAGACRAAAGAGTTGAAATATGAGAATGAAATGAATGGGATGGCACTTAAGGTATGTTCCTTTCTCAAAGGTTGTTGACTTTGGGGAGGGGAAGGATAAAAGAAAATCTCTTTATGGTATGAAATAATAGAAATTTTTGTTTCACACTTTAGGAATAATCTCCTTCCTAATTCTTTATGCTGGATTCAAATAGCCTCTTCCTTGTCTTGCTAGGGCACAAAGAGCCCTTGCTGTTGTCTGGTTCTCCTCCATCTCCCCCTCTACCCTGCTTTTCCAGGTTGCCATGGGCAGCATGAGACACCGGAGAAATGGCAATTTTGAGAGCTCCAGGCTCCTCTATTCCAGCATGTCTCGCAGCATAGACGTGGCCTGCAGCGATGCTGTGAGTACCTGGTACATTCTGCTGTCCTGGGAGGGGCCCCGGTGGTGAATTCGCTCAGGTCAGGAGCAGGCTGTGATGGCTTTGTCACTTTCCCCTTTGTGGAGACATTTTCCTAAGCAGTGACCTTCAAGCAGCAGCTGGCACAGTGAAACCCTGAGGGTGTATTGCCTTCCTTCTGAGCCCTGTAGCTCTTTATTGTGCTTTCTCCATCACTTCTGGTTTGAAACCGTGTCCCACGTTGCAGCAAGAGACAAATYTGTCTGTGTAAAGAACCAGCCCAGCTTGATGGCCAAGGCAGCCAACATRTGGTTCTGTTAAACATCCTTTCATGCCTGAAAGATTGCTGATCCCAGCAACTGTGTGGCAGATTCCCTGCTCCTGATGGGTTTGCAGAACGCCCTAATGGCCGATTCTTAGGACTTCAGCAATTGCTTCCCTCTCCTTTTATTTTTTTGGTCTTGCACGGTTGTGACTTTTGCTGGTTGAATGCGTTCCCTTCCATTTTCCTTGTTTTGGATATAATGCTTGTAATGTTTTTTTTTCTGCTTGGAATAACTTCTTCTACCTGCTGTTTAACCACAAGAGTGTGGAACAACTGCACTATGGCTGCTTGTCTTCCCTTTGTGTCCCAGGTGAAATCTTGCCCTCCAAATCTAAGCTGTACTTAAAAGCAAACAAAAAAACTCCAACGCTTCATCAGCACGTGAGAATTTCTCTTGGCTTTCTTAGCTCGCAGAGGCAGATTAGGGACGAATTTGCATCCCCYGAGTGTGAGAGCTTCTCCAGGGGGTTTCAAGGTTAATAGCAGAGTTAATGGTTAAACAAGCTGGAGAGACTTGCATTCCACTCAGCTCCCATAAAGGAGGACTCGAAGTTGTTCTGAACTCCTGCTGGGGTCTCTRTGTTGAATTAAAACAGCCCCTACCCTAAAGAACGTTCCAGTGTTCTCTTTTTTATCTTTTTTTTTTCTTTTTTACCATTGGGAAGAATGTTTGCCATAGTGTTTTAAGCAGYATTTTTGTCTTCACACTGCCTGTGCTGTTACTGAGGTCTCTCCTGTTTTGTGRGTTATCAGAAATAAACTTATAAAATTTATTTTCCAGGATTTGGCCAACTTCATCCAAGAAAACTTTAAGAAGAGAGAATGTGTCTTTTTTACAAAAGACACCAAGTCCATGTAAGGAGATACTTTTSTCTTGTTTTTCAAGAATGGGGGGCTGGTACATGAGGGGATTTCTGTCTGCAAAGGCAGGGAGAAAAGTTTTGGGGTTTTTTGTTCAGAGCCTGGATCTCACAGTGCAATCTCACCTCAGTCTCCTTGTTTGAGTTACTCCACAAGTAACTTGATGCAAAACCAGGGATCTCATCTTCCAGCAGCTCTGTCACAGGGTTTAATATCAAATTCCYTATCTGAAGCATAACTGGGGCAATAGGATGCTTGAAGGATGCAGCACTGATACTGGTATATGACAAGGTGTATGCATCAGAGGTTTGCATCATTTAAATTTTCTTTTTAAACCCAAATCACAAATTTCATGCACAAACMTTACACAGGCACTGGATTTTGCTCAGGCTGATGTTCTCTTAAGACAGGATATTAAACTGGCTCCATTTTCAGGCACAGGTACCAGTGCAGTGCTGGTTTGAGGACCATAATGTTGCTTTGTGGTTTTGGGGTGTTTTTTTTTTAATCTCAGGAGAAGTGTGATCAAACTAATACAGCTGCAGARATCCTGATATTGAGCTCTGAGGGCTCTCTGACACCACTCTTCTCTGAAGCTGGGAGGGAAATTAGTCTCATTTCAGAAAGTCTCACTCAGGGTCCTCCTCTGCCACCAAAAATGGGATGTCTGGCAGGGCACCAACAATGGATGGAGGAGCTGGTTCTCATCAGCTTCTCTTCCTGCAAGCCCWCTGGGAGAGGATTGCAGGATTTGCTGGGTTATTTTTGTCTAGATATTTTTAAGGTGAGCTGGTTTCATTTGCAAGGTACAGCAGAGTAAAAGAAACATTTCTAAAAGAGATRAACAGTTCCCCCTTCTCCATGTCCTGTGTGGGAGCAGGCATGTGAGCTGTGGAGAGGACCTTCAAAATCAAGTATTTGGGACCACTAAAGCATGTCCTCAAGTGCCACATCCATGTGATTTTGGARTACTTCTAGGGATGGTGGCTCCACCACCACCATGGGCAGCCTTTCCATGCAGTTTCTTTTTTTTTCCTGATATCCAATCTGAACCTCCCCTGGCACAACTTGAGGCCTTTTCCTCTTGTCCTTKTCACCTGGGAGAGGAGATGCAGTGAACTCATCCTGTGTGGTTAAGAGCACAAAAAGGGGAAGAAACCCCTCAGCACAGCCTGGTTCCTGAGCTGTGTTCCACTTCCCAGGGCTGGGCAGAAGCAGGTTTGGGGGGAGGAGGCAGGATCAGGTGCTGCTCTGCTTTGTCAGGTGCTAAATCCCACTAGAGTCCCACACACAACTGGTTCTGGAGCTCCACCTGCTGCTTTCCTTGCTGGCAGAGCTCACTTTYCTGTGCTCAGGGCTCCTCAGGGATGTCTATCCCTTCTTCTTTCAGGGGTAACTTATGTAAATGTGGATACCCTGAAAATCAGCACATAGAGGGCACCCAGGTTAACACCACTGAGAAATGGAACTACAAGAAGCACACCAAGGAGCTTCCTACTGATGCCTTTGGGGACATTCAGTTTGAAAACYTGGGAAAAAGAGGAAAGGTAAGTGGAAATATGATGGATGTTCATGAGGCCCCTGTGGAGTACCAGTGGRAGCTCCTCAAAAGCAAGGAAGGTGAAATGGATTTTTTTCTGATGGCAGGGGAGAAGCTACAAAGGACACAAGTTTGTTTTTCAAGCCCTGAAAATAGGCAACAAAGGATAATTCCTTCTGTGTTACTTGGTCATGGGAGTGAAAAGAGATTTTTCTCTTTCCAGGCATGGCAGGAGAATGGGTGAATGAGAGTGAATGGATATAAAATAATCCCTGAATTATTTTATATCCTCATAGACCAGCTTGCTCAAGCCTATAAACAATTGAATATTGAATATTTCCCAGGATGGAGAGTTCTGGAGGGATGTGAGATATCTGTGGAACTTCAAAAGTTTTATTCCATTTGTTGGGTTTTTTTCCTTGTGTGTGCTCTGAGCGTGGACAGTGGAGGTGTGGGAAGAAGCAAATAGCTGCTGTTGCTGTTCCTGGTGATTTATACTGATGCTTGTGAGGAGTCACATGTGGCTGAGCTCATCTGCCTCCTCTAAATGGCTGATATTAAATACCAGTGCAGGCTGCTTGGGACAATCAAAATAAATGAGGAAAATCAGAGCCTGCTATGTAAATGAATTTGGTTTGTTTTGTGCAAAGTAGCAGAAATAAGAGGCGCTTGAGTGGGAAATGAGACTGAAAATTTCAAATCAGGCTTAAACAGATCCATGTACTTCAGATATTTTTTGATATGCACATTTTAGCTTTGTACTGCTTTGTTGTAGGCTGCTGTGTGACTGTACTGGAACAAAAAGTGCTTTGCTCCGTTGCAATATTTCAGACTTCTCAAAGGTTAAATGTTCTTCCCTTAGGTTGTGTCTTCCCTACTTCCAGCTTTGGGAATCAGTTCATGCACCCTCAGTAGTTGCATGTGGACTCTCAAGGCCACTGTGCACATTTCAGAGCATTCTTTGTTCAAGCACTGCACACAGGTCTCCTTGTCCATCCCATTGCAATGCTGGCTGGAATCACATCTCAATTCCCTGTTCYTATTCCCTACACAGCAGGGCACCTGCTGCTCCTGAAGATTGCCAAGTGTTTTCTGTGGATGCACAGCAGGGAGGACTTCAAACTCAGGGTGACCTGAGAATTGCTGTCAGTTATCAGTGAGGGATGGGAAGTTTTATACCCTGCATTGTGCTTTTTAGGACACATGAGTCCAGAAAAGTTCTGAGCAGAAATGAGACCTTGAACAAACCCCTAAAGAGGTTTGAGGACAGGCTAGGAGAGCTGGGGGTGCTTAAGCTTGGAGAAGAGAAAGATCCAGGGAGAGCTCAGAGCCCCTCCCAGTGCCCAAAGAGGCTGCAGGAAAGCTGGAGAGGGGCTGGGGACAAGGGATGGAGGGACAGGACACAGGGAATGGCTCCCCACTGCCAGAGGGCAGGGATGGATGGGATATTGGGAATTAGGAATTGTTCCCTGKGAGGGTGGGCAGGCCCTGGCACTGCCCAGAGCAGCTGTGGCTGCCCCTGGATCCCTGGCAGTGCCCAAGGCCAGGCTGGATGGGCTTGGAGCACCCTGGGATGATGGAAGGTGCTCATGGCAGGGAGGGGACTAAATGATCTTTAAGCTCCCYTCCAGCCCAAACCACTCTGGGATTCTATAATGTCGCAGACATGTTTTATGAAAAATCTTTTCCTTAGGATTTTTTTTGTTCCTGAGAAGCTGAGAAGCCTCAGGAACAAAATGTAACCAATGATTATCTGCTGCTGTGGGATGCAACAGGTGCATCTGGGATTGGTCTCATGTGGTTGTTTCTAATTAATGGCCAATCACAGTCCAGCTGTCCAGACTGTCTCAGTCACAAGACTTTGTTATCATTCCTTTTCTATTCTTAGCCAGCCTTCTGATGAAATCCTTTCTTCTATTCTTTTAGTATAGTTTTAATATAATATATRTCATAWAATAATAAATCAGCCKTCTGAAACATGGAGTCAGATCCTCGTCTCTTCCCTCATCCTGGGATCCCTGCGAACACCACCACACTATAAAATCACACCCTCTGTAAGTCCAGCTTTGGAGCTCTTCGTTTCTGCTGTGCTGCTCAGACCCTGTAACATCCAGGAGCATCTCAGTCGCTGCATTTACTGTTCTGGGACCCCAAAAGCTTCCGGAATCGCAGCCCTGGCCTGGGAGCAGCATCCAGCAGCACCACGAGATGGCAGCCTTGCGCTTTGCAGGAGAGAGCTGCTGAGCCCGCGAGTTCACCGGCTGCTCTGGAGCTGACACGCAGGGCTGAGCCCAGATCGTTTTCCTGGTAGCTCCCCCCTCTCCTATAGGGGATCCTCTCCAGAAAAACACCCAAAGCTTCATGAGACTGAAGCTTCTTGGGGCAGAAGCTGTGTGAGTCCCTTAGCTCTCCTGTGTAGCTGCTGGAGCCTGCTCAGCATCCTCTGTGATGCCCTGAATGCTTTAACTCCTTCTGGGAACCTGTCTTGGAGCACATGAATATTTTTATTCAAATTCAATGTCTCTTAGGTGGAGACATTTCCTTCTCAAAGTAATCCTTCCATTTTTGCTGTCCTGCAAATACTGGGCAATCAATATTAAATCCTCTATGGTTCAGGTCCAAGCTCCTCCTTTTCATCTCCTGATTTGGCTTGTGCAGCCATGAATGTCTTCCAAAAGTGATGAAATGTGAAGGGGCTTTTGAATAGCAAAGCAAGACAAGGCCAGAGAAGCTTTTAAATAAATGGAGATGTGTTAAGTCCGCCTGCAGCCAGATTATCTCTCTTAGGTGCTTTTTGGCATCTTTGTAGAGTGTTCAAGCTTTACTACAAATTTGATGTATTTGTTTTGTCTTGTACTTGAAGCACTGGAGTGGGTAAGTGTTGTGATAGGGACACCTCTCACATGGAGCCTGGAATTTATTTGAATAGTGTAATCAAAATACAACTGTCATTATTATTATTATTAGTTCACTTGCAATGATGCTGCCTGTGATTCATAATCCAAGCTTTAAATAGCACCACTGGAGGTGGTTGCTGTAGTGGTGGTGTGTTCATCCTTGCAGAGCTCCTCTGAAGCCCAAGGTCACTGCTTACTGTATTTGCTGGGAAATGCCCTGACAAAGGCAGGAATGATGAATCTGACTCCATGTTCTCAGAAGGCTAATTTATTACTTTATTATACCATATTATATTAAAGAATACTATACTATACTAAATAATAGAGAAAGGACACTTACTAAAATGCTAARAAGMTAATARTGAAAACTCCTGACTCTTTCCAGAGTCTGACACAGCTTGGCCCTGATTGGCCAAAGAGCCAAAACAACTCCCAGCAGAATCCAATGGAACAATCACCTGTGGGTAAACAATCTCCAAACACATTCCACATGAGCACAACACRGGAGAAGCAAATGAGAGAAGAATTRTTTTCCTTTTCTCTGAGGCTGCTCAGCTTCCCAGGAGAAAAATCCTGGGCGAAGGGATTTTATCAGGGAATGTGAATGCCACAASTGCTCTTGCCTTCCCTAGAGGAAGCTGGGTTGGGTGCCTGGTTGTAGGGGAAGGATAAAGGTGCTTCAGGGGAAGAAACAAGGATTTCATCATCACCTTGCCTTTCACCTYCTGGCTGCTGGAATGAGGCTGAGCAGCAGAGAAGAAAATGCAATCGCTGGGCTGTTCCCAGCCACCTTGATTTATCTCCTGCTGTGCTTGTTCTCCTGTTTTCTCTCCCCAAGTACATCCGCCTGTCATGTGACACAGACTCGGAGACCCTCTACGACCTCATGACCCAGCACTGGCACCTGAAGACCCCCAACCTCGTCATCTCCGTCACYGGCGGCGCCAAGAACTTCGCGCTCAAGCCCCGCATGCGCAAGATCTTCAGCAGGCTGATCTACATCGCCCAGTCCAAGGGTGAGCACCTGCTGCTGGGCCTCTGCCACTTCACTGCTGCACTGCAGGGCTGCAGGGGCAGCAGCTCCAAGGCTCTGGGGGGGAGCAGAGTGCTCATCTGGCTGCTGCACTTGTGATTTATTAAAAGTATGGATATTGATCTAGTACCGATATCCAACTGTGACGGCCAAAGACTCTCTAGCAGTTTAAAGTTAGAAAGTGYATGTTTATTGTGGSATAGCTCCCAAACACACACTGCAATTTACAGGTGATTACAGAGTCCTTTTATCTGTACCAGTAGTGAATACCCAAAATAGAAATACATATTCATAACTTTGGTACATCCCATTCCCTGCTTTGTATGATAATTAGTTCAAAGGCTATTAAGCATGCACAATTTGTTCCTTGATATGGGTCAGTGGTCCCTTTCATGGGGAGGGGTCCCAAAATGAGGAAGTAAATGAAGTCTTCCTTGTTCTGACCTTTCTACTTTTTCAATGCAAATATGACAGATGAACCCTTGGTAGAACTCGCATTCCCCATCTTCAATTGGTTTCTGAACAGAGGAGGCCTACAATTGTCTGATGTTCCTAAAAGCTATTTATCAGTTTCCATATTCTACATTATAAACCCAGCTAACCAAACATTGTGTTGACAAGCAATCAATTATTAGTTAACTACTAACTCTTAACTGTGATGGTGTTCGCAGGGGTCCCAAGACCAGGGAAGAGATGAGAATCTTGACTCCATGTATCAGAAGGCTTGCTTTATTATTTTATGATATATATTAGATTAAAACTATATTAAAATTATACTATAAGAATAGAAGAAAGGATTTCATTACAAAGCTAGCTAAGAATAGAAAAGAATGATAACAAAGGCTTGTGACTGACCGAGACAGTCCAGACAGCTGGGCTGTGATTGGCCATTAATTAGCAACAACCACATGAGACCAATCCCAGATGCACCTGTTGCATCCCACAGCAGCACATAATCATTGTTTACATTCTGTTCCTGAGGCCTCTCGGCTTCTCAGGAGAAAAAATCCTAAGGAAAGGATTTTTCATAAAACATGTCTGTGACACTTAACTTCATCAGGGCCTACCCATTTATTTTGATTAACTCCAACAAAGCTTATCTCTAACTAAAACCTCAGCTCCTCTAAAATCCCTAAATTCCTTAAAGTTTATGTCTCACTTGGGACACGTGTCACATTAATGGTTTGGAAGAAACGGGAGTGGCATTTAGGGGAGTGGAGTCAGGGGTGCCTGTGATAGCATCAGGTGAGTTGTGTAGCATCTCTTTTGTGTTTAATTGAAGAGCCACCCCCCCAAGGTCACAAAAGGGGTTTGGGTTATGTCACTGATGCCGTGGGAGGGCGGGTGTTTGGCTGTGCTCCCCCAGGCGAGCGGGTGTTGTTCCAGGAGCCTGGATTTTCACCGGGGGAACGCACTACGGGCTGATGAAGTACATCGGGGAGGTGGTGAGGGACAACACCATCAGCCGCAGCTCCGAGGAGAACGTGGTGGCCATCGGCATCGCCGCCTGGGGCATGATCTCCAACCGGGAATCGCTCATCCGCACGGCCAGCAGCGACGTAAGGAGCGGGGCATGGCGTGCTGGCAAGGGTGGAAGCTTGACAAGAAACTCTCACAGATGTGTGTGCTTGGCAGAAAGATTTTTACATGTAGAATCTGAAGAAGGAATAGAAATGAAAGCAAGTTTTGATATAGAGGAAAAGAATTGCTGAGCCAGTCTCACTGGATAACCAAGGAGGCAAAGGCTGTGTTGGTTAGAAGGGGTTTTTATGGCTTAGAGCAAAGGATAAACCCACCCCAAACAAGATGTTTTTACCAAGCAGAAAGATAGCACAGGCAAACAAGTCAGCAAATGTGGCAAGTAGAAAAAAGGTCTCAGAATTTCCCACTGCAAGAAAACTGAAAAACAACTTCTAGCTTAAACTGTAATGTACWGACTTTTAGTGATTGGAGAACAGTAACATGAATATGGGAATTRTAGCAGTTATGATAGGCTATAGATAAAAGTTAAGGTATAGGTTGGTTCTACTGTATTAAGATGCTTAGTAAAGAAAAGTATATAATGCATTGTAATCAAAAGAAAAGTATATAATGCATTGTAACCAAAACAAAAGTATATAATGCAATTTAACCAAAACCAAAGGGTCTCCAGGGTGCCTGCAGCTGGAGCTGACAGCTGTAGGCACAGGCTCTGTCACCCATGACCCTGGACTGCTGTAACCTCTTGGATGGAATAAACTGCATTTTGGAGAGCCACCTGAAGTCCCACATCCCTCATTTAGACTCTTACAATGACTCTTRTTAATGAGCTTAAAATTAAAGTTGGACAAACTGGGACTTTTAAGATAGAGTCCAGCTGTCAGCCCAGTGCTGCCACCACATTCACAGTTTAACCACATCCTCAAGTGCTGCATGGATGGGTTGGTGGGGAAAGAAAGAGGAGGCTCRGCCTCAAAATGTTGGGAGATCTTCCCAGAACAGGAGGAAAGTAAAATGTTCTCATGCCCAAGTTAGTCCCACACATCAGGCCTGGTGAGGAGGATTTCAGCTGTGCCAGGTTTTGGCATGTCTGTGTGGGGTTCAGCTGCTCTAACTCCGTGTCTGGCATTGCTTTCGGGAATAACCCACTCCCATGGTTATTCCAGCTCTGAAATCCCCATGCACTCCCCCACAGCAGGGCTTCCCATGAGCTAAGGCACATGGTAGGTGTCTGCTGCTGCTGTTTAGGATCCTCATCACAGAATCACAGAATAMTGAGRTTKGARGAGACCTCTAARWTCATCAAGTCCAACCCATGCCCTAACACCTCACCTAGAYTATAGCACCAAGTGCCATGYCCAGTCTTTTTTTAAACACATCCAGAGATGGTGATTCTACCACCTCCCTGGGAAGRGCATTCCAGTACTTTATTATTCTTTCAGTGAAAAGTTTTTTCCCAATATCCARCCTGTACCTTCCCTGAGGTAGCTGGAGACTGTGYCATYCTTCCTGTCAGAAGCWCTGGGRCAGCCCTCCTTGTCTCCTGTCCACCAAACATGACAGAACACCTCTAAAACATTGTCCCACCACGTAAATAAGGTGTGTGTGTCCTTGAATCTTTGTCAGACACATTGTGYATCCCTAGGGGAGCTACTTGGCCCACTACATCATGGATGACCTGAAGAGAGACCCCCTGTACTGCCTGGATAACAACCACACCCATCTCCTGCTGGTCGACAACGGCACCCACGGGCACCCCACCACAGAGGCCAAAGTGCGGACCCAGCTGGAGAAATACATTTCAGAGCGGGTTATCCCAGGTATCCTCCTCCTCCTCCTGCCTCTGCGTGCTCTGGGGCTGAGCCACAGGGATTTCCTTGGAATGAGGAAGCACTGGCAGGATCCTGTGGCTGCTGAGCTGGAAGGCACCGTGTGTGTGAACTGCAGTGCATCTGGAGCTCTTTCAGGAGCAGCACCTTCCCTCATCTTCCTTTCTGTGTGTTCTTTGTGTCCCAGCAAATGCTTCATTTCAGCCACACAGCCCTTCCCTCCCTTCCTCTTAGAAGCTGGCCCTTCTGTATCCATCCCACTTGTCACTGAATTCCAGGTAGCTGGAKCACAATTACACAGGAGCTGAAATTTGGCTTTTCCCAAAATATTTATTTATGAGGGTGATTGAGCTGCCTGCAACCTGCTGCTAAATAATTTCTCTTGCACCCACTTCTTTACCAAAACAATAAAAAAAAAATCAAAGGCTTTAGGAGGAAATTCTTAGCTTTTGGGTGTGKTGTTGTTTGGGTTTGGTTGTTTTGGTATTTTTTTTAATGTCTCTCAAACACTAGCTCCTAGAGTTATAGGATTCTTACCTTTATTTTACTATTGGAAATGTGAACTCAGGGGTTCTGTATCTTGAGATTGTGATCAGAACCTTTCTGTGAGACTCAAAATACTCAAAGGAGCAGAWAAATGCAATAAAATTCCATTTTAAGGCCTTCAGAGATAGCAAGAATTAGGCTTTCTAGAAAGGAAAAGCTTCTGTTGGAGAAGGGTGTCTGAATGTTAGGCAAAACTGAGTTTTTGTTAAAAACAGCTGTTAGTAACTCTGGCAAAATCAACAGCAAACTAATATTTGCATGAATGGCTTGGAGATTCTTTCATTGTACTCAGGAAAAATGAGTTGTTCAAACTGCATTAATTGATTTCATCTTTTTCCTTCTTTTTTTCTTTTGGTGTATTTCACAGAATCTAATTACGGTGGGAAGATCCCAATTGTGTGTTTTGCCCAAGGTGGTGGGAAGGAGACTTTGAAAGTAAGTTCATTTCTTTTGTTTATTTCCAGGAATGACAACAGGGGCATTGCTCTGATATTGAAGACTGCTCCAAAAGAAACTTGATGAAGTAGCGAGTGCTGTTATTTACAGAAGCTTGCCTAGCACTTACTACAGAAGGACTTTGCATTTTAAGCTTATGAAGTTTCTGTTAAAATATTTTTCTGCAAAGTGTCTGCCTTAGGCTGACATCCTGGAAAAGTATTGGCTGGGACAGTTCAGTTGTCTCAGTTCTTYCACACCACAGAATGTGAAGGGACATTAAAGACCACCCAATTCCATGGGCAGGGRCAYCTTTCACTATCCCAGGTGGCTCCAATCCCCATCCAGCCCAGCCTTGGACACTTCCAGGGATCCAGGAGCTTCTCTGGGCRCCCTGTGCCAGGGCCTGCCCACCCTCACAGTCAATCATTTCCTCCTAATGTAAATATAAAWTTCTCCCCTTGTAGTTTAAAACCATATCCCCTKGTCCTATCACTATCTRCCCATGTAAAAYGTTTCTCTCCCTGTTTCTTATAAGCCCCTTTAAGTACATTTGCAGTCTAGTTTAGATCTAGAGCTGGTTTAAGTGTTGGCAGCTGAGCAGGGCAGGAGGGCTCTGCTGACTCTGACCCTTCCAAGCCTACATGGAGAAGGACCAGGCATCACCTTCAAACAGAGGACAGGCAGGAGGAGGCTGAAMAGAGCAAAGAAATTCCTTGAAACAGGATGTGTAAGTGACTCAGGGGAGGGGGAAAGGGAGATCCCTTCCAAGTCTCTCTCAGGGTTAAACCCCAGGGTTGGTACTCRCCCATCCACCTTGCCAGAGTGAGGATGAGTGGCCTGAGGGAGCAAAGGGACCTGACCCGGGGCTTTCAGAGTGAGGGGATGTGGAGTCAGGCTGTGTGGGAAGGGAACAGGAAAGCTCTGACCAACTGCAGGAAGAGCTGGTCTAGCCTGTACAGAGAGAGCTGGGAAAGGGGCTGGATTGTGCAAGAGAGTAGGATGCTGCAAAAATAAAGTTGAAGCAGCATTATATTTATGATTTTGTTTTTGTAGGTGTTATCTTGGTACTTCCTGTTCTCACCAGAGCTGTGCTGTTACTGTCAAGGTTAATCAAACTGGCTTGTCAGGAGGATAAACAATGTGATTTCAGAGCATGAGCTCTGCTACCACTTTGTTGCTGGTGTTAATCAGTTGGTCTGAATCAGTGTGTGAAATTCCAGATTGCTATCCCAGCCTCCCTGTATGTTTCCTGGGAGTTGGTTCCATTCACATGATGAATTTTATCTTTGCCCAGTTGTAGGTGAATTCAGGTGCAGTGTTAATCAGAGGTCCTGAGATGAATTGAAGCATCCAGTCAGGTTTTAGAGGAAAGCTGTGCTCAAAGGGTTGTGTTGAATATGCCCATTTCCTTTTAGCTCCAAATTGYTGATGTTTGAGGAGGGATTTGGCCATCACTGAAGGAGCTGACTGACTGCCAGGTGCTGTAGCTGTGCAGACTTATGATTTCACGTTTTTTGGAGAGACCTCAAACCCACTGTTCAGCAGTGATACATAACACAGACTCAGTAGCTGCCTAACCAGAATGAGTAAAAGCCTTGTGAAATCAAATGCATAATTCCTGGCAAGAGTTTCCTCTGGGAAGTACCTGGATGATGGTTCAGTTCAGGGTTCATGCCTCTCTCTTGGCTATTTCATAGAAYCATGATAACAYTGAAGTTGGAAAAGATCTCTAAGATCCCGTGGTCAACCTAGCACCACTATCATGTTCACCACCAAACCATGTCCTCAGGTGCTACATCCACACATTTTTGGACACTTCAGGGATGGTGACTTCCTTAAGCAGCCTGTTCCAGTCCTTGACAACCYTTTCAGTGAAGAATTTTCCGTGATATCCAACCCCAACCTCTCCTGGTGCAACGTGAGGCTGGTTTATGTCATGCCGAGTTTTTATTTCTCAGTGTAGGAAGAGTGCACTGAGCTATTCTGAGGTGAAGCCTTTTTCAAGGAGTAAATGGAGTCTCTGACCAGCCCAGGTGACTCAGCAGAGTCCGTGCTGTGGATGTCTGTCCTTGCCATGCCTTGGTCCTGGCAGTGCTGGCCAGGAAGGGCTCCCTCTTCCTCAGCTTCTGTGACTGGTACATCATGACAACAATCAGCATTAGCGAGGGAGAGGTAAAACTGCTCCAAGCTTCTGTTTGAAATTTCCCTGTGATGTAAAACATGCACTTTAGCTGAACCCTTCCTTAGAAAACCCCTTTCATCTAGCTGATAAGAAAAGCCTCCTTGCCTTTGTCAGAGACCTGCTGCAGTTGACAGGAGGAATGTGTGCAGGGTTTTGATGACTGAGTTGATTTTTTTTTTTGTTCTCAAGAAACTCTTCACTAATAGATGTTCTGTCTTTCCAGTGCTTGGTGATAACTTGCATTGACTCCCTTTGTACAATTTGCTGGCAGCCARCTCATGCTACGACTCTGTACTCAGTGTAGGGATGCAAATGAAATCAGTGTCTCCTATGGTCTTTGCACCAGGAGGGTTARTGGTCCTTCCAGCATGATTTCAGCAGGTTTTTGTCTTGCTGTTAATCCATGTACAATGTTGATGTGTGAGAAATCATGTCAGTGGCTACTTGGAGACTTTCAGTAACATAAGATTTCAATGTTCTTGTGATGCTACAGAAGTGATCTCTCTGTAAAACACTGCAGCTGCTGCCTCCAGCAAATAAATCCAGAGCTCTTGGTCTCAGCTGAGCAATGCTGTGCCATAAAGCAGCAGTGGCTGTGGCTGGACAGCACTGTGGTGTGACCTGAATGCCATTTCCCCTTGGCAGTTGTCCTGATCTGCTGATCCACTCTCAAGCTGAGCAGCCTGGCCTAGCAGAAGGTGTCCCTGCYCRTGGCAGGGGGTGGAACAAGATGTGCTTTRAGGTCCCTCCCAACACAAATTGCTCTGTGATTCTGTGAAAATTTGGCAGATGGTGATTTCTGACCCTCAGCCTCTCTGGGGCTCTCACAGCCCTCTCTCATTAGATGATGATGCTTTAAAGAGTTGTCACTGGTAAAGTATCAGTGSRTAACAATAAAAATMCTGCTGTGGACYGTGGGTTTCTGTTGTTCTYCRGGCTTCCTTGCTCAATGGCAGGCTCCAGTAGCACTCATGCTCAGGTGCTCTCCTCTCCCTGTGTCTCCTCAGTCCATCAACGTGGCCATCAAGAGCAAGATCCCGTGTGTGGTGGTGGAGGGCTCGGGGCGCATTGCCGACGTCATTGCCAGCCTGCTGGAGGCTGAGGGCACCCTGGCCTCCTCCTGTGTCAAGGAGAGCTTGCTCAGGTTCCTGCCCCGCACCATYTCCAGGCTCTCTGAGGAGGAGACTGAGAGCTGGATCAAGTGGGTGAGTTGATGCTGTGGGAGGAGGCTGGAGGGAGCAGCTGGCRCCTTCCAAGGCAGGGGAATTGCTGTCTGGGGATACCTACGGGGTGCGCAGGGCTCCTGGCCGTGTTACAGCTGTGCAGATTTAAAAAAGGAACATTCTCCATCTACAGGGATTGGAACAAAGGGACTGAGGGGGCTGCAATCGGGTCAGCAGGTGTGTGGTCACAGGAAAGCTAAGAAGGTTCCAGAAGGATCTCTTCCCTGTGCTGAAGGCAGTGTTCCCTGTCTGGCCTCAYTCCTCACAGCTTCTGCGGGGCTGCCTGGGAGTGCACCTCCTCCTGCATCAGAAATGGCCAAGATTATTGGTCTTCTATGTGCTAAAATGAAATGAACTTTACAAAGCTTCATAATGGGAGAAATTATCTGGTTTTGACAAAGCACAAGGAGCTAGAGACTGTTCTCTGACAAACTGCTTGGCATAAGTTGAAACTCGTGCTGTCACAATCTTTTCTACTCTAAGAGTCACTTCTAATTACTGAGATTTTATCTTCTTGTTAAAGATGATCTGCATAGGGGAATCAGAGTTATCTGCTGTATGTTCAGAGGATAATTAATGTTGTCCTTTGGTGACTTTAAAATCAAGCTCATTATCCACTTCTATTTGGGTTTGTTTAGATTTGTTAAAACCCAGGACTGATGAAAGGCAGTTTTGCTATGATGTGGTGGCAAATTTCTTTTTAATAGGAGATCTGCTACTAAACAGCCATTATAGCTTTGAAACACAACTTTTTTTTTTTTTTTTTTTTTTTTTGTAGATCAAAGAAGTCCTTGAGAGCCCTCATTTACTGACAGTGATCAAAATAGAAGAAGCTGGAGATGAAATTGTGAGCAATGCCATTTCCTTTGCCCTGTACAAAGGCAAGTAATTGTTTTTCTGGTTTTGTTTGRGGATTTAAAAATAAATGGAAAAAGGATGGCTGTTTATTCTCTAGAAGAGGTTTCCTTAGAGCAGTGCCATCTCTCTAGATGTTCCATCTAAGCTCCTGCCACAGTGTGGAGCCTGCCTTCCTCTGAAGGGGTGTGGGCAGGCTGCAGCAGCAGTATGGGATCTCTCGGGGTGGGAAAGATCCAAACCAGGTAATTGGGAAGGCATTTAGAGAGCCCTGGGGATGCTGACAGGGCCCCATTGGGARTCCTGCAGGATCTCTCCTGTGTAGAGGGTGCAGGACTCTGAGGAGCCTGAAGGAAATGTTGTGCTGACCTTGGTTATGAGGTGCTCTGGGCAGCTCCTCTGTGGCCTGTCTTGGAACATGAATACATCCCTGAGCCTCCAGCATCCTCCAGCTCCCAGYTGGGAAGATGTGCATGGGTCTGGGGAAAGCCCCTTGGAAGGAGTGTTGTCCTGGTAGTGTGTCACAGTCACAGTTTCTGAAAAATCCCTTCGCCCAGGATTGTTCTCCTGGGGAGCTGAGAAGCCTCAGAGAAAAGGAAAACAATTCTTCTCTCATTTGCTTCTCCTGWGYTGTGCTCATGTGGAATGTGTTTGGAGATTGTTYACCCACAGGTGATTGTTCCATTGGATTCTGCTGGGAGTTGTTTTGGCTCTTTGGCCAATCAGGGCCAAGCTGTGTCAGACTCTGRAAAGAGTCAGGAGTTTTCATTATTATCTTTTTAGCCTTCTGTAAGTGTCCTTTGTGTATTCTTTWGTACAGTTTAGTTTAGTATTCTTTAATACAGTATGATAAAGTAATAAATTAGCCTTCTGAGAACATGGGGTCAGATTCATCATTCATCTGGGAACCCCRCAAATCCAACAGTAGTGTGAGAGCAGAGGTGATAAATATGCCTGGCCTTGACCAGAGGTTGTTCCTGCTCTGCAGCTTTCAGCACCAACGAGCACGACAGGGACAACTGGAATGGGCAGCTGAAGCTGCTGCTGGAGTGGAACCAGCTGGACCTGGCCAGTGATGAGATCTTCACCAATGACCGGAACTGGGAGGTACAGCCCCCTCCTGAGTGAGTGCAGGGGGCTCTGGGGAGGGACACAGCCCAACAGGAGCCCCACTGTCCCAGCACCTCTGCCTCTGTGTTCAGAGTGTCTCCTGCTCCTGCACTGACTGCCATATGCCCTTCTGCCTGGAGAAGGGGAGGTCACACCTCCTTGGGAGCTGCTGCTTCCTCAYGAGGGGCAGCTCCCATCTCTGCTGTGACAGGGACAGGACCCAGGGAGCAGCTGGAGCTSTGTCAGGGGAGGCTCAGGCTGGAGATCAGACTGGATATTCTTCCCCCAGAGGGTGCTGGGCATTCCCCAGGGCTGCCAGAGCCCAAGGAACATTTGAACAATGCCCCAGGGATGCACAGGGTGGGGTTGTTGGGCTGTGTGCATGGCCAGGGGTGTATGACTTGATGATCCTTGCAGGTCCTTTCMAACTTGGGGTATTCCATATCCATGAATGATCATTTTGGATCATTCCAAAATGATCCATGGTCRCCCTGATTTTTAAAGATTTTCTAAGCCTTCTGATGTTTACATTCTAGTAACAAACTTTCTCACACACATTATGTAGATAACTTATTGTTCTGCATTCTTTTATGGAGGAGGAGAAATCTGATGGACTGTTGGCTTGTCCAGTGTCATTGGAGAGGTGGCACTGTCACCCTCCAATCCACTGTCACTTTTGGAAATCTATAAATGTTGGAGTCAGAAAATAAAAAGGCCTTTTTTACCTTGGAAAGAGCAGCGAGTCTGCATTGTGTTGTTTCGTGTCCTRTAGTGACAATCCATCATTCCACGATGATCCATTGTACGATCAGTGGTAGCAAAGGTGATCTGCCCATGCCAGAAATGCTSTGGGCCATCCAGCCAAGGCAACTGTGAAGAGAAAAAAACCTGATTGTGATTAAAACATGACAGTGACCACATGTCAGGCCTTAGATAAGGTGCACATKACTCACATGATCCCCAGCATTTGCTTTTCCATTCCTCCCTAGTCTGCAGACCTGCAGGACGTGATGTTCACAGCCCTGGTGAAAGACAGGCCCAAATTTGTCCGGCTCTTCCTGGAGAACGGCTTGAATCTGCGCAAGTTCCTGACCACAGAGGTCCTGAGGGAGCTCTACACCAACAACTTCAGCAGCCTGGTGTTCAAGAACCTGCAGATTGCCAAGAACTCCTACAACGATGCCCTCCTCACCTTCGTGTGGAAGATGGTGGAGGATTTCCGGAGAGGTTTCAAAAGATACTACAAGAACAGCAAGGATGAGATGGAGATACAGCTCTCAGTGAGTGATGAGCAGTTTGATCCTGCTCTGAGTGAGGTTATCTGGCTGCAGTGGTTGAAGCAGGAAGTGCCTTTTACACAAATCCAGCTTCAGGAAAACCAGGGAGGCTGATTGTTCCTTGTCAAATACAAAGCTTTAATAGAAATATCAAATATAGCCTAACTCACAGTAGTGTGTGACAAGTGGCAGAGAACTGAGAGAAGGGATTGGTGAGGTGGCTGTGAAACAAAGAAAATACAAAACCAGGAGAGTCCGTGCTCAGATTTGTTCCAGTTGAAAACATTTGGTGAGCTTAGGCCTGAATTCTTGCTCTCTCTTTCAGGAGGAGTGTCCTATCACAAGGCACCCCTTGCAAGCTCTGTTYATTTGGTCAGTTCTTCAGAACAAGAAAGAGTTGTCCAAAGTCATTTGGGAGCAAGTAAGTTGAGTTCTCCTTTATTTCTCATTGCAGGCAATGCACTGGGGTTCTGTGTCTTTGGTTTATTGGCCTTTGAAGGCTCCACATCCAGCTTCAAACACACACCACAAGAGATGATTGCCAGATGACTTTCAGTAGGTTTTATGTTGCCCATTTTGTGTCTGGGTGTGGAGCTGATACTTTGATTTCTAAAGGGYTGTGTGTGAGTCAGCAGTGCACATCCACTGTCTGTTGTCACCTGTGCCTAAGCTGGGATGCTGAGTTCCCACCCATTCCACAGCATGGATGGGCTCTGATTCCAGGGGTTTGATCGAAATCCAACTTCTAATTTGGATTAGACAGTAATTTAATGGTTGTAGAATCAAACAGATCATTCTGGGGACTAAGAAGGTGCAAAAGGGAGGAGAATTTTTAAAGGATTCCACCTGGTGTAGTGGMAGGTGTCCCTGCCTGTGGCAAGGGGTTGGGATGAGATAAACTTTAAGGTCCTTCCCAACCCAAATCATTGAGATTTCAGGATTCTATGATCATGTTCCCTTCTCAGAGGGATGTGCATGACTTCACTCTCTCTCTCCACAGACCAGAGGCTGCACTTTGGCAGCCCTGGGGGCCAGTAAGCTCCTGAAAAGCATGGCMAAGGTGAAGAATGATATAAATGCTGCTGGTGAGTCCGAGGAACTGGCTAACGAGTATGAGACAAGAGCAGTAGGTAAGTGCCTGCTCTGTGAGTCCTTCAGAAAGGTAGTGGGAAGGGTCAGGGATCAGGGAATTAAAAACTAGATATCAAACATTAAATACATTTTTCTTTTATGTCAACATGTGATTTTACTGCTTGGAAGTTCCTTCCACACCATTTGTTCCCAGTAGAAATTCTTTGTCCCGTCTTATTAGCTTGGGTTCAAAAGATGGGTGTTGTGAARTAGGGTTTTTTTGGGGTGGAGAATTTCTTTCATGGGCAAGAAAAGCTGCTTAGCTCCACTGGCAAAGCTGGAGAAGGGTGCCCATAAACAGGAAGGAGAATMTGGAAAAGGGGAAACTTTCCTAATKAATACTGGTAGGATTCATATTGGGAAAAAGCACCCTGTGGGAGAACTTCTGGGGAGTGAGAACAAGTTGCAGGTAAAAAGTAGATTGATGGTTCTGTGACTTTATAAGGACCAGCTCAAGGCCATGCTGGAAAWATCTTGCCTCTTTCCAGAGATTTCTCTTATTCCACAAAGCAAAAACTKCTTACATAGACTTTTTAAAGGTATCTACATCCCTCAGGCCTGATGATTTAGCAAGACACTAAGGAGTGAACAGTGCTTTTCCCAGTGAAAAAGCAGCAGATTCTGACTRTTTCAACCCTACTGTTAATTTTGGACTGACTATAATTCATCAGATGAGTGCCAAACAGAATTTAAGAAAAGAGGATGAAGCAAGTAGATTTACTGAATCATTTAAGGAGGAATTCACATTTTTTACTAAATTTTTTAGTGCAGAACTAAATGCTCTCTGTGTGATTTAGTGTTATAGCTTTCCATCCAGGCTCAAACTCTGTATCAAAAGTTGAAGATGTGCAAGTGGGGTTGTAAAGGCATTTCAGCACAGTCATTCTGCAGTGCTGAAAATGTGAAAAGGGTCCTTTGATATTACAAACATTACACTGAAGATATCTGCACCCAAGTTGGGGGGAAATTGAAGTTGGAGCTGCTTCTTCCTTGCAGAGCTGTTCACCGAGTGCTACAGCAACGATGAAGAGCTGGCTGAGCAGCTGCTGACTTATTCCTGTGAAGCCTGGGGAGGGAGCAACTGTCTGGAGCTAGCAGTGGAGGCCAGGGACCAGCAGTTTATTGCCCAGCCAGGTGTGCAGGTAATGGCWGTGAGGGAAAGGTGTGCAGGTCACTGTGGCTCTTGTGCTCTGACGGGGGGTGCTRGCTCCTCTACCCACAAATGTAAATCAGGAGGGAAAAAAAAAATCTTGGCTTGGGGCTATAAATCATAATGAACTGGGTAATAAAGGCTGCCTGAAGTGATTTCTGCTCCTGGCTTGCACAGAGTGGATGTAATGCCCAGCATGGATGAGCATTGCATATAATGCAGTGGTTTTTAAGTGTTTTATCAATCAGGTCAAGTCCTGCTCAGCCTCATTTTAACTCCTCAGCATGCAGATGAAGCATGGCTGCCCTAATGAACCAGCATGCTGAAACCTTTCTGTTTTGTTGCAACAGAAATCTCTAGTATTCTGACTGAAATCTCAAAGTTTGGGGTTTATTTTTACCAATCAAATGTTCTAAATAGCATTCCTAGGTGATTTTGTTGTTGTTGGAACAAATGAGGGTGTTTCCTTCTTCCCCGCAGAATTTCCTCTCCAAGCAGTGGTATGGAGAGATTTCAAGAGACACTAAGAACTGGAAGATTATACTKTGCCTGTTCTTTTTCCCTTTAATAGGCTGTGGTTTCATCTCATTCAGGTAATCAACTGACTTTTCATCAGTGGGAAAATTTTTCAGAGGGAAAGCAAGTTAATTAATTGTAGAATCTTAGGGCAAGTCAGGCTGGAGATMATCCAGTCCAACCCTGTGCTCAGACAGGGTCAGCTGGAGCAGGTTGCCCAGGACTGTGCCCAGTTTTGGATATCTCCAAGGRTGGAGACTCCACAGCCACTCTGGGGAAGCTGTTCTAGTGTTCAGTCAGTCTTAGATAAAGGGATTGAAAAGCCAAATGACCTTTTGACAGTTTGTGTTTCACTCTGATCTTGGATTTATGATCACAGAACCACAGGATGGTTTGGGTTGGAAGGGACCTTAAAGCTTATCCTCTTCCAACCCCTGCCATGAGCAGGGACACCTTCCACTATCCCAGGTGTCTCCAAGCCCCAAGTCTCCAAGCTGGAAGATTACCAGTTTGCTGGAGTGCCTGAGGGCAGTGGGTGCAGGATGTCTTTACCTCTGAAGTAACATCCTGAGCTAGACTTTCCACCTTGTGCTCTTTCGCTTTTAAGAAAGACACAGATATTTCCAGGCATTAAAAGCTATGCTTTGAGACCTTTTCCCTCTTTTAATTCCTCAGGAAAAAGCCTGTGGAGAAGAGTAAGAAACTCTTCTTATATTATGTGTCTTTCTTCACCTCCCCCTTTGTGGTCTTCTCCTGGAACGTCATCTTCTACATTGCTTTCCTGTTGCTCTTCGCCTACGTGCTGCTGATGGATTTCCAGAAGGAGCCCACGGCCCTGGAGATCATCCTCTACGTGCTGGTCTTCATTCTGCTTTGTGATGAAGTGAGACAAGTAGGCAGCTCCTGCAACCCCAGAGAGTTTAGTGTTAGAGCCACAGCCCTGTGGCTTCTCCCCTCCAAGGCAGTGCAGGTGCCCAGGGGAGCCATTTCCTAGCAGAGCTGCTCAGGGCTCAGTGAGGGTTTTCCCCCTCTGGTGTTTCATTCCTGCCTGTGCCCCTGTAGCTGCAGTGTCTGTGCACCAAGGGGATAAAGATGCCAGTGCAGATGTTTTCCAGGAATGCTTGGCTTGCCAAGGTAGTTGGTTAAATAAAAGGTTACATTTAGCACATTTATCTTGGTGCAGAGCTTTAGATTAATCATTTAGATTAGCTTTAGATTAAGTCATTCCTGCCTCTCTTCCCTACATTCCACCCCCTTTATTTTTTATTTTACCAGTAAGCCACATGCCTTTATGCATTTCTATTTAGCTTTTAATCATCTGTACAGTTTTTGCTGGCTCAGTATAGGGACCAGCTGTGATGTGGGAACATCACATGTGGGGCTGCCTTTACAGCACTTCGCTGGTATCTTCTCCTCACTTCGCATGGAATCTGGTGGGTTTTGGGCAAGCTGGTCTCTGCCTGTCCGTGGCCAGAGCAGTGGGAGGATGCTGGGGCAGTCAGAAGAGCAGTGGGTGAGTGGGTTTGGTGCTGCTTTCTGACTCTGCTGTAAGGCCTGAGTCCCCTCATGAGTGTTTGTGGGTGATCTGCTGGATCATCCCACCCTGCAATAACATTTTTTACTTGAGCTCAGATGACATTTCTGATGCTGCTGTTACTGTGGTCTATTTTCCTTTTTAATAGTCAAGGTGGAACCCTGTTTATGGCAACTTTACCTGCTAAGAAAATGGGGGAAAAGTAAAAGACTTTTTTTTTTGCCATGAAAACACTAATGGAGTGTTTGTTTCTGCTGATTTAGGTTCTGGTGTCTCTGGACCTGTCCTTGCACGTCCTGTGTGTACCTAGCCAAAGTTCTGGGGAAAACCTTAGGGATAGAAACCTTATTTTCCTATCAATGTCCCTTTTTCTTACTACCCTCAGCAGGTAGAACTGCTGCAATTCCCTTTAGTAACTAGTAGCCAGACTGTACCAATTTGGCAGTGGAGGCAGCTAAATTTGAAGATTTCAAGCTATCTGCAGCCAGTATTCTGGCTCCTGAGGAGGAGAAATGGAGCAGAAAAGCAGAGCAGTGTCCCAACCCTCTGAACTTCTCAGGGAAATTCCTCCCTGGCTTCCCCTGAGCATAGACCATGTGTGCCTTGCTCTAACTCTGCATCAAAATCGTGTCTGTGTCCTTCTTATTTAAAGAAATAAAAGAGAGGGGTATCTCAGATTTTGTTTTCACATCCAAGGCAAAGTAAGAGCAGCTTGCTTGGAGCCCCATGTAGTGCTGCAGTCAGATAACAAGTTCTGGAGAGAAATCAGCCCTTGGTCTGGAGCAGTCTCTGAACTGTAAGGCACTGGCTCAGCCCTGCTTTCACTTCTGGTGGTCCCAGGGATTTGTAAGTAGCTGGAGCTCTCCCAGTCCTGTTTAGAGCCCTAGGGAAATTGGAGAGGCCTTTTCCCTGCTGTCTCCTTAGGCACATGAAGGTAGCCTCCAGCCAGGTGAGTGGGTGGACTGGTGGGGTGTGAAGGAGAGCCCTGTTTATTCCAGTGGAGGAGGAATTTGGACAGAACCTCTGTGCACTCCACCTCTCAGCAGTAGGAACTGCTTGGAATTTGGAGAACTGCACCTCAGTCCCAGATGTTTTGTTTGATTTAGGGAGCTACTGGGCAGAGACAGCACCTAGGAGAAAACTCCCTTTGATTCCTGTTTGTTTCCCATAGAAGCACTAAGGGCAGAATTGCCTTCCTTGGATATGCCAGTTAGAGATTCACTGAGCAGTACTCTCCAAAACTTTGATTATTTCAGTGAAAATTGAAATTCAAAAGAATTATGACTGGGGATGCAGTTTATTTCTCCAGGCCTGGCAGAGGTTTGTCCTGGTGAAGCTTCTTGTCCTCATGAGTCACCTCTGAATTGACTCCAGAGGTTGGTTCTTGCACAGATCCAGGATCTGTGGGGATTCAGGCTGCTGTGCCAGTCAGCCTGGGAATGAGCAGAGATTTTCACTAGACTTGCAATTCAGAAATAGAGAGCTGTGTAATTAAAAGAATAAATTAAATCTGCATTTTGGATCCAAAGTGTGTGCATGTAGCTGGGGGCAGATCATTGAATGAGCTCTGGGAAGGGAGAGAAGCCAGGATGCATCAGCTACCCCTAAACTGTGACCCCCCTCCCCTCTGCAGTGCTTCCTGGGTCACACCAAGACCCAGAAAAACAGCTTGCCAGTAACTTGAGGCATTGCTGGATACACTAAACCCCTCTTTCTGGGGAAACTGAAAGCCATCTGAACTCTGGTGTTATCTGTTGTGTGACAAAAAGCTAATTGGGCCAGCAAACTGTGCTGTGTGGAGGTTACTTTCTGTTCTTTTTCCTTCCCAGTGGTACATGAACGGCAGCAAGTATTTTTCAGACCTGTGGAATGTTATGGATACCCTTGCAATCTTCTACTTCATAGCAGGGATTGTGTTCAGGTGAGTTGTGCCTTCTCTTGTGTCCATCTTACAGCTTTGCTTCCCTCCCTTAAGGTGGGTTTTGACTACAACCTGCAAAGAAATTTTGGGGAGCAATGTGTGCATGAAATTCTCTTTATGAAGGCCCCAAATACTGACCAAAAAAAAAAAAAGAGTCAGGGGATCTTTAGGATTTTCTGTGGCTCCTGTTACTATTTAGTATGACCACCTGGGCCTTGTGTTATATTTGAGAGGACTGTGATTGTCCCTACAGCAGCCTAACAATGTCATTATCTCCCAGAAGCTGTTCTACATGATGGGGTCAGTTAAAAACCATGGCAAAGAAATTGTGGAAACACGTTTTCCAAAGCAATTGTTCAGCCAGCTGTAACTTAGTCCTCGTTACCTCAGGGCAGTGGAGCAGTTGTTGCACTGTGGTGGTTTCACAGGGCTGTGGGAGTAGCTCCAGGTACAGATTTCTGTGCTGTTAATAGCTTTAAGGGTAAGAGGAAAAATGAGCAGGGATATGATGCATGTCAGGAAGGAAGGGTGTAAACAGAGTGTGCCTTAACCATCTCTGTCACCTGTCATTGGATGGGGAGGCCATGGGGCCCTGCATAGCTGTGCTCTGCTTTCCAATTACTCACCTTCCACTCTCCATTTCAGTGTTTCAGTGTGGTTTTTCCTGATTTCTGCATGTTTCACCCAAGGCTTCTCTTTGTTTTCTTCTGCTGTCTCCATCAGGCTTCACTCTGATGAAAGCTCTTGGTATTCCGGGAGAGTAATTTTCTGTTTGGACTACATAGTTTTTACCCTGAGGCTCATCCACATTTTCACAGTTAGCAGGAATCTAGGACCCAAAATTATTATGCTGCAGAGGATGGTAAGATTCTGGCAGCTATTCAAGACAGTCTAAATAAATGATGTGACACTTTTTTTTTCCCTTCCCTCTTAAGAGCAAAATCACCACGTTCTGATGATGGCAGCAAGTTAAATCTGCTAAACAGGATGAATTAAAATTTAAATGGGATCTAATTAAGAGCAGGGCATTTTTCTGTGTCAAGAGAAAGAATAAGGATCAGGCTGAAGAACAGAAGAGGAAATTTGCTTCCTGGTAGCTTTTGTCTTCCATACCTCAAACATTTCAGTGGTATTTCTGTTGCTCCCATGAGTATTCCCCAAACAACACAGTGATGATAGAGGGTACAGGGGGAGGATTTTGGTTCTCCACTGCATCCATCACATGAGTACCTGAGGAAGAGGATGGTAAGGATCCTCTCATACAGTGCTAAAAATTCCTGTAAATGCTGGTTGGAAGCCATCCAGAGTGGCATTTCCAGAAGCTTTCATCTCACAAGGGTGAGGTGAGCCACAGTCCTTTTTACCTGGTTCTGGCTTTTGTGGAGCCTGTGTGATTCAAGGGGGATATCCTGTATTCCAAAACATGCCTTGCTTTTATGGTTGCATAAATATTTTTGAAGTTCTCTGTGTGGGACTGGTCAGTTGTTACCATGTGTGTTGGTGAAACAAGGAGCAAAAAGCCATCCATGTGTGGCCTGCAACAGACCTGCAGTGGGGCACTGATTGATGCCTGTTGTCCCTTTTCAGATGATAGATGTCTTCTTCTTCCTCTTCCTCTTTGCTGTGTGGATGGTGGCCTTTGGTGTGGCCAGGCAAGGCATCCTGAGGAAGAACGAGCACCGCTGGGAGTGGATCTTCCGCTCGGTCATCTATGAGCCCTACCTGGCAATGTTTGGCCAGTACCCTGATGATATTGATGGTATTTACCTTCTGGGGGGTCTCTCCTGGCTGGGTCAAAGGCTCTGTCCTCCCAGAGGTTGTCCAGCCCTGTGCTGACCCCTTGCCTCCAAGTCTAAAGGGGAGCAGGGAGGGAGGGATGAGGGCAGGAGCTGGGGCTGGGGCCACGTCTTGGTTTGAAAAGCCAAGTGTCTGCTAAGGAAGGCAGGAGCCTCCCCTGAAATGGAAAATGTAAACCCTCCCCCCTTTTCTGAATTGCTATAAATTTTAAATTAAGGGGCTCTCAGGCAGAAAATATTGGAGCAGGGAATAACAGMTCTTTAATAGGGAAGAAAATAAAAAGATAAAATAAACAATGCAGTAAACTAAAATAGCACTGACAGAGTCAGAACTCAACCTGACACCCTGTTGGTCAGGATGTTGGTAGCAGTCCAATTGGAGATGTGGCTCAGCCCTCTTGGAGTGTCAGGTGTGGTTCTGCTGGAGCAGGGATCCTGTAGAAAGGTGCAGTCTTCCTCTGAAGATCCACGGGAAGAGAGCAGCTGTTCTTCTGGGAAATCCAATGGAGAAGCTGTCTTGCTGACCCAGGATCTCAGATTATATCCAGTTAGGAATGCTTGGCTCTCCYCTCTGGGCTCACATCTCCCAATGGGATGCTGTAGTTCTTATCAGCCATGCAGTGACATTCAATAGCTGTTATCAGCAGATGTCTCTCCAGACAACTGCCATAGAGATGGCAAAGAGAACACAATTTGCCCGGCAATCCAGGACAGCCCAGCAGAACAGGAGCTCACTGTTTGCTCTCCCCTCTCTCTCTGAGGTACCACCTACAACTTCGACCACTGCACCTTTTCTGGGAACGAGTCCAAGCCCCTGTGCGTGGAGCTGGATGCCAACAACCAGCCCCGCTTCCCCGAGTGGATCACCATTCCCCTGGTGTGCATTTACATGCTCTCCACCAACATCCTCCTGGTCAACCTGCTCGTGGCCATGTTCGGGTGCGTACCCCAGGCGCCTTCCCGGGCATCCCCGCACTGGCATCTCCCTGGGAAAGGGAGTGCACTGCTGGAAAACAGCAGGAAGCCACCCCTTGCCTCTGCATCTGTCCCAGCAGCGTGGGGGAGCTGGTGCAGTGTCCTGGGGAGGGATTGCTGCCTGTCCTTGGCCTCCATTTCTGAGCATCTGTCAGCGATGGAGAGAGACAGGGAGACTGACTCGGTGATCAGAATCCGATTTAGTTGTGGGACGCAAGCTTATATACTATTTCAGGGAGACTAGTAATGTGTACTACAATGATTAGGTTGAAATCACATACACAAACTTATGCATATAACAACATCTCTTGCTTGCAGAGTTTAATGGGATTTTCTTTTTTTTTGGTAAACTCGTTTGATTTAATCTTCTTGCAATCTAAGTCTAATTTTCAAAGTTCTGTTTGCCTTTGCCAAGGCAAATTTCTTACGTTAACTGAGTCTAAAGTCTTTCATCTGTCTTGTGTCTTTCAACATCCTAACAAGCATCGTCTGAGCTGTGGGTGTGGTGTGAACCCCTGTGGGTCACACAGGGGGTGATGCTGGGTCAGGGCCTTACCAAGTGTGAGCTGCTGCCCAAGTGACCTTGCTAGAGTGTGGTATTTTCGGGGTCCCCAGGACGAAGGAGGAATTGTGGCTCTGACTCCATGCTCTTAGAAGGCTAATTTATTATTTTATKATATTATATTATATTAAAGAATACTATACCAAAACTATACTAAAGAATAGAGAAAGGATACTTAGAGAAGGCTTAACAAGATACACTAATGAAAAATTTGTGACTGCTTCCAGAGTCCAGACACAGCTGGATGGTGATTGGTCATTAAGTAAAAACAATTCACATGTTGGMTAAACAATCTCCAACCACATTCCAAAGCAGCAAACASAGGAGAAGCAAATGAGATAAGAATTGTTTTCCTGTTTCTCTGAGGCTTCTCAGCTTCCCAGGAGAAGAAATCCTGGGCAAAGGATTTTTCCAGAAAATATGACAGTGACACTAGAGTGAGTAAAGGAGTTATTCTCACTCTTCAGGACATTGTGGTTTAATTAAMCTGAACTTGCTCCTGTGGTTGTTGCTTTGCTGGGTTCATACAGTGTTTTGTGCTGTGGGTTTGATCCATACCTGGAATGTCCTTAACACCTCTATTACAAATCTCAGGAGATTTAAATTTCTTTCTAGTTTTAGATTTGTTTTTTTTTTTTTTTTTTTGTTTTTTTTGCCTAAGAAGGGAGTTATCTGGTCAGTAACTAAGACACAATATCTTGTGAAGAAGCATCCTGTTCTCATGTGTCCAGGCTAGAAGAAGATTGCTTAGAGCTCAGGTAGCAAAAGTACATGGAGCATTTTCTTCCTATTCAGATTTTTTCCAGTTTATTTGTAACTTCAAGGGGTTTTTTTCCTACTGTCTTAATTCCACCCATTTGCAAATTACTGACAAAGAAGGCAAACAAGCTAAATAACCTCCTTGTCAATAAAAATTCCCACCTTCRGAATGACTGGGGCCCCTARCATCAGAAGGACATGGAGCTGCTGGAATGAGTCCAGAGGAGATTCTCCAAGGGATGGAGCCAGGCTGGGAGAGCTGGGGGTGCTCACCTGGAGAGAAAAAGGCTCCAGGAGAGCTGGAGAGGGACWGGGGACAAGGSATGGAGGGACAGGACACAGGGAATGGCTCCCASTGCCAGAGGGCAGGGATGGATGGGAKATTGGGAATKAGGAATTGTTCCCTGGGAGGGTGGGGAAGCCCTGGCACTGCCCAGAGCAGCTGTGGCTGCCCCTGGCAGTGTCCCAGGCCAGGTTGGACAGGGCTTGGAGCAACCTGGGATAGTGGAAGGTGTCCCTGCCCATGGCAGGGATGGATTGGGATGAGCTTTAAGGTCACTCCCAAGCCAAACCACTCTGGGATTCTGTGACTATAAAACCATGCTCTGGTACAGTAGAGGAATGCTCTGTTCTTGGCTCTGCTGCAGCTCTTTGGTGAATAACTCATGCTGGCTGTGTTCTCCCTTTCCCATCAGCTACACMGTTGGATCAGTGCAGGAGAACAATGACCAGGTGTGGAAGTTCCAGCGTTTTTTCCTGGTGCAGGAATACTGCAGTCGCCTGACCATCCCCTTCCCCTTTGTCATCTTTGCCTACATATACATGGTGCTGAGGAAATGCTTCAAGTGCTGCTGTAACAAGGAAAGCAAAGAGCCATCCATTTGTTGTGAGTTGGGTTTTTCCTTGTTGCCCAATGAACCTTGGATTTTGCCCTTGTTGCCCAATGCAGCAGGTGCATTGCTGTTCCTCCATGGCATCCTGTGCTTGCTCCAGGCATTTTGTGCTGTGCTGGGAAATTTCCCAGGGCCATGTAGACCTCTGCCATGCAAATCCCCTGTGCTGCTGGAAATCTCTTCAGTAAGATTCGAGTTTTCAAGTGAGATTTATCCAGTGCTCTCTTGTCCAAGCCATTTTGTCCAAGCCTTGTGTGTGTAAATCATTAAGACTTCAGATGAATCCTAACTCTTTMGGGCTGCCTGTGCTGTTTCCCACCTTTGCAAGGCTTTTTGTAATTCATTCTGCTTGCTCAGGAGTGACTGAAAGAGAATAAACAGTTTCCACGTAGCCAAATGAGCAAACCACCTCAAAAATGTGGCAAGTCAGTTCTTGAGCTGTTTCTCCTTTAATTTCTCTGTCAGAGGACACAGATAGGAATTGTTTTAACAAGCTTTTCCCCCACCTCTCCAGCAAATACAGTGTTTTCTCAGCTGAGAGAGCATAAGTTGAGTTAATTGACAGGCCTGTTCCCATCCATCAGCAACCTGGCTGTTGCCCTGCAGCAGAAGCTGGATTTGTTACCAGTTTAGGAGGAAGAGCATGCTTTGGGCTATAAAATTGCTTAGCACTAAATCATTTTGGCTGTCCAAATTGCTGTGTGGATTCCTTGCTGGGGAAGCTGCTGGATGGCAGAAATTCCTGCTCAAATGATGCACAGTGGATGCTGCAGCTCTGAAAGAATGGGAGAGTTAATTAGAAGCAGAAAATGATTGTGATTTTGCTGATGATAGGAACTGAGAACTGCTTGGAGGAAGCACATTGATGTGTTGACTGCTGTAAAATCCTGCCTTCCCCCTTTAACTCCTAAGGAAATGGTTGGGATTTGGGTGCTTAAATGCTTGTTGGAACGTGGGAGAACAGCTGAGGGGGGTGTGAGGTCAGAGGAGCACTGGGTGCAAGAAAGGGACTTCAGCCCTGGGCTTCTTTTGTCTCAGTTAATTTTATTTTTTTTTATTTAAACCCTTGTGTGTCCTATTGGAACATGATAAAATGCTGAAGTATTACCCTAGAGGACTTTGATGCCTCAAAGTGGGCTCCTCTGTATCAACTATTGAATTTACAGCTCCACCACAAAATGCTTCTTAGAGAAGACAATACTTCATCATTCCAGAGGGCTTCAGTTCAATGAAAATCCTACACTGTGGTTCTTAGAAGGGTTACTCTTAATGATCCAATTTGGGATAATGTAGAAACAAATGGAAAGTTCAAACCCAGATGGGAACTTGCTAGAATGTCCTGTACCTGTGTTAACCAAGACTCAAAGAAGTCCAGAAAGACTTTTGGAGCTTGTAAGGTTGGGGAGGTGGGGAGTGTTTTGTGTTTGTTTGGCTGTTTTGGGGTTTTATGTTTGCTCATATTTTGTATTTTTAAGTGACTCTAGTTGCCAGGAGCATTCAGTGCAAGGTGTTGGTGTCACATCTGTCAGGGGTGGGCAGTGGRGCTGTGAGTGCTCAGGATGTGGGGTAGGGAATCATTAACCTCAGAATGCACACACTCCCCCAGCCTTTTTGCACCTTGGCTTTGGAAAGACAAATTAAGTGTTTTTTCTTCAAATACATTTCCCAGGCTCAAGAAATGAGGACAATGAAATCCTGGCATGGGAAGCTGTCATGAAGGAAAATTACCTCGTCAAAATCAACACAAAAGCAAATGATTCATCAGAAGAGTAAGCCTGCCCATCTTTGTCTTCATTCTCTTAATTTTCTCTTGAACATTTCTAGTGGAGGCAAGTTTTCAGCAGCTCTAAATGTTTACAAACTCGTAAGTAAGTAAGCAAACTCAACAGAAACATGCTTTTAATTTCTAAATGAAATGGTGCTTTTTTGTCTGCTGCAGAGAGGAAAATGTCTTCCCATGGTGTTTTGAGGTGTCATCATGGGGAGCAGTGCTACAGCTGACTCTTGTTGTAGCATTAGTTTAGGTTGGATATGAGGAAAAAGTTCTTTATGGAAAGGGTTGTCCAGCCCTGGAACAGACTGCCCAGGGCAGTGGTGGCACTCCCACCTCGGGGTGGGGATTTAAAAGCTGTGTGGATGTGGCACTTGGGGACATGAGTTAGTGGTGGAATTGGTTGGACTCAATCTTTTCCAAGCCAGATAATTATATGATTATACATTTATTATTTTATTATATATTATATTATTATAATTATATAATATTATATTATTATTTTATTATCTATTTTTATTATATATTCTTAGCAGAGAATGTTTAGAGAATCCAGGGAATTCAGAATTCAGAGATTCCAGAGAATCTGGAATCTCAGACATTCCCACAGCAGTAATCCAGATGGAGAGGTCTACTTATTTTGGAAGACCTCTGAGGAAGGGAAGATGGTCTTTAGAATAATGGTATTTGGGACTTGGACACTTAGACTYGGATATTTCTTTGCCTGCCAGCTCATGGAAACATTATCTTTGGGATCTGTCTCACTGTTTTCAGAGCAATAGTACAAGAGGAATAAGAAACAGAAAGAAAACAACAAAACAGAATGCTGCTAGAGAACAAAACCTGCTCTGTATGAGTGCTTAACTTTGCTAACTTCTGGCAGCYTGAGTATTTCCCTTAATCAGAGAGAGCTGATAGGAATGGACAAGAACAACCAGACCCTTCCATATCTGTGGGCATGAACATTGCTGTCCACAGATAAGTGTTTAGGTTACCACTACCCAGAGATATGCAGCACTGGACAAGAAGCCAAACAAATACCAAACCATCTCCTTGGTAGTGGAAGCGAAAGTGTCTTGAGAAGGAAAATGGAACAGCATCCTACTAAYAGTAATTTGCATGTTAGTTCATTCACTTGTACTAAATATGATGCCAGTCATGTCAGCCCTGCCTCCCTGGGAGGATGGAACATTGGGGGAGGTGGGGCATGGTAATTAGCCAAGTTTTCCTTGGYATCCAGACTGATCCCTTTGCTCCGTGTTCTCCTTCTGCTTCTAGGATGCTGCATCGATTCAGACAGCTGGATGCAAAGGTACTTCTGTCCCAGACTGCTCTGGGGAATGTGATTCTCTCTGGTGAAGCAGGGGGTGTGCCATGGCAAGGAAAATGAGCTTCCCAGAGTCGTGTGCAGTCTTTGTCACTGTCACCAGGGCCCCCATTTTAATTGGGCTATTTTACTGTGCTGTTTGATTCCATAGACAGGAATGTGTAGGGAGTGTAGTGATTAGGACAAGAGGGAATGGTTTGGAACATAGAGCAAAATTAGATGGGATAATGGGAAGAAATTCTTCCCTGTGAGGGTGGGGAGGCCCTGGCACAGGGTGCCCAGAGYAGCTGTGGCTGCCCCTGGATCCCTGGAAATGTCCAAGGCTGGGTTGGATGGGTTGGAGCAGCCTGTGTCCCTGCCCACAGCAGGGGTGGAACACAATGAGCTGTCAGGTCCCTCCCAAGCCACAARAGCTTCATATTGTGCAGGAAAATGAAACAGAAAAACACTTGCTTAGTGCTGGAGGAGTGTTTCTTAGTATTCCTTGTGGGATGGAATAAAATAGAAGTAATTTCCACCTTAAAGTGCAGCTTTCAGCTGTGTAACAGGCCCATGAAACACCAATGGGAAGAAGGGGTGTCACACACCTGACATGTCCCCTTCCCAAAGGTGTCTGTCAAGTTTAGCTTCTGGTGCTGTTGGCATGGGGTAATTAAGCAATAGAAAGCTACCAATCTACCAGAGAGCACATTATGAGAATTGCCATACAAATAATCTTTCTAAGACTGTGATGCTGAAAAGACCTTCACAATGGGTGTTTTCTGAGGTTTGACTAAATTAYCTGTTTGGCCTCTGAAGTGGGGAGTGGCTTTGGTATGAAGCACAGACTTTTAAGAAGCTCACAGGTGAAAAGAGCCACATATACTTCAGAGTACATATTTTGGTTGCTGTCAAATAATTTAGATTGCAGAATGATAGTTTGCTTCCCAAGACTGAAAGGGAAGTGGTGAGCCAGTCTGTGGCTAGTGATGCTGCTCTTGAAACTGAAAGGAGATCCTCCTAACCGTAATTCTCCCCTGAGAAGAAATACACATCTCTTGCTTCTCTCTTCTGGTAACTGCTGGTTAACTCACTGAAATACAGAGGCATCAGGGGTTGCTGCATTAATTGCCCTGATGAACACTGTCATTGGGAGTGTCCTCTTGAAGCACTCTTGCATTTGGTACAATACTTGATGAGGCAATTACTCATTACTTCCTTTTCTCATTGGCATTGCTTTCCTTCAGCTAGATGGACTTTACAAAAATAACCCCCTTCTTCTTTTTCTTAAAGCTCTCTGATTTGAAAGGCCTTCTGAAAGAGATTTCCAGTAAAATTAAATGAGTGCAGCTGAAATCCAAGAGCAGCTACTGGAGCAGGGTAAGCCCTCTTACATCCATTCTCTGCCTTGAAAAAATTTACCAGTATTTGTGGTGTTCAATTGGTGTGKCTTTGGAAGAAGAGCTAGTGTTAATTGTTGATGCTTGTATTCATACTGTCTGATACTGRGAAAGAAAGCAGACCCAAATTCTGTTCCTCATTTGTGTTTTTCTTTCTGAAAAATACAGTTTTCCATCTGGGGTTTCTATCAATTTTCAGCACTGTTTAAAATACCTTGTTTTGCTCACTTGCCTTTGAAAAACTGTGGCTAACCCAAGGTTATTTTAGTTGTCTTTGTATTGGAGGGCCTCTAGAAAATGCAGGGCTGCTGTGCTGGATCCTTTACCCTTGGTACCTTTTAACTCTGAAGAGCAGGCAACCCAAATAGAAAAGACAGAAGCGAGGGCAGGAGTAAGGTTTACTTTTCCATTATCAAAGTGGGGCATTAGGCTGGATCACCGTAGCCTTCCTGTGTCTTGTACAATAATCTGCAGTGTGAGAAGCTGACCCAAAGCCTCCAGTCCAGCTGAGTGTCTGGTCATCAGCTTTGTGTCCTTTCACCTCCAGTTTTAAGGAAGAATTGACTTGGATCCCACAGTGGGATGTGAAAGGCAGAAAGGACACTGATGGATGCAGAGAACACTGTCATCGTTAGAGACAGCAGGTTAAGAAGTGTAACTGTTGGATGGGATAATCTGGAACAACTTGATCGGCCTGGCCATTAGGGCCTGGCTCCTTCTTCCACAGAGTGKYTTTGTCCAGGAGAACTTAAACCTGYGCCAAACATTCYCCAGTCAGCTCACTGTTTCCCTGGGAAAACTGAATATTCACTTGACCTAAGTTCCATTTAGCCATGAATGACTTGYGACCACCTAATGAAATCTACAAGGATCACCAGTTCCTGGGCTGGTTCTAGAAGGTGCTGGACTCCAAGCTGCCTAAAAAAACAGGCTGTAGAATAGTGGAGCTCTGGAGGCCATTTAGGCCAGCACAGATCAAAGGGAGCTGCAGTGTGGCTGGAAAACAGGTTGTAATCAGATACAGTGGGGCAGCCTGGGACAAGGGACAGCAGCTTATGATGGAGCTTGTGGAAAGGGATCTCTCATTACAGATGATAGTGCCTTCAGAAGAATCCTAGAATCCCAGCATRGTTTGGGTTGGAAAGGACCTTACAGCTCATCCAGCTCCACCCTCTGCCATGGGCAGGGACATCCTCCCCTGGCCAAGGCATCCAAGTCACCTGAGCTGATGTGGAGAGGATGAAAGCAAAGCCTTGAGGTGGGTTGGTAGCTCTACTCTCCAATTCTTTCTGTTGCTCACACAGGTACCAACTCATGAAGGATAATTGCTCGGAGCTGGCAGTAACCCCCAAGCAGATGGCAACAGAGGCACCAGACTATCAATGTCTCAGCAGAAGTCAGCAGGATTTTCTTGCTATTTTTATTTTTGTTGATCAAACAGCCCTTTCTGCTTGTTGCAACGTTGTGGGGAAACAGGAGACGACTGCTTATCTCCTGACATGATTCCTGCATTACCCAAACTCCTCATCTGCCCTAATGTCCAGTGGCAGCAATTAGTCCTTATAAGCTGCTGTTGCAAAGCACTCCTATTTCCAAGAGTTCTGCTACTGTTGCCAAAATCCCTTTGCTTTTCCATTTCACTCAAAGGGACCTGTGCATGGGTTTCCTTCAAGCACTAATTGCTTGTCTGAATGAATCCATCTCCCTTCCTATACCATCCTGTAGTAGCTGGATCTTGCTTGTTCCTTGCACGGGCTGTCTGTCAGACCTGCTGGGGTCTGGAATGCGGGCGTGCCAGAATGCAATGGATTTTGGCATCATCCTCCTGAGGAAAGCCTTTGGTCCAACCCTACATCCCTATTTCAGACTGTACAGGAACATTGTGGACTTGTTCCCACCCTACCTGAAACCTTTCAGCACTGCAGAAGTTCAGCTATTACAGCCCTGCATGGAAGAGACATTAATTCATCCAGGAAGTGATTGCAAAGGCTTTGTGGGCAAACCTTGCTTGGTTTCATTAGTGAAAATTTGTATCCTGGGAATCTTGGAACTCATTTGACTTTTCCAAYGTATGTTTGTGATGTTTGCAGCTGGAAATGGAGAAGAGATTGTTGGAACCTTTAAAYAGAGCAATGCTTGAAATGGTGAGGTGGCGCTTTGTGCTTTCTGTCTAAAATAGCAGTTGAATTCTGTCACATTTGTTTGGTACAACTGAGAGCACAGCCAACTGAGAGCACTACAAATGGCATTTATTTACATGGCAAAGCACTGTATCAATCTTCCTTCCCAGGATCTAGGAATCATGGAATCATAGACTCACCAGAGGAAAGGACCTGAAAGGATCACAGAGTCCAACCCCTGGCCCTGCACAGACACCCCAACAACCCCAGCCTGTGCATCCYTGGGACCATTGTTCAAATGTTCCCTGGGCTCTGGCAGCCTGGGGCTGTGCCCATTCCCTGGGGAGCCTGGGCAGTGCCAGCACCCTCTGAGGGAAGAACCTTTTCCTGATCTCCCACCTGACCCTGCCCTGACACAGCTCCAGCCATTCCCTCAGGTGCTGTCCCTGTCACAGAGAGCAAAGATTGGAGCTGTCCCTCGGGAGGAAGCTGCCAGCCATGCTGAGACCTCCTCCCTCTCTCTCCTCCTCCTCCTCTCCAAGCTGAAAAGCCAACTGACCTCAGCTGTTCCTCATATAGCTTCCCCTCCTGTCCCCTCATCATCSTCATACCCCTCTTTGGATACTCTCTGCTAGCTTTATATCCTTATGATACGTTCAGAGAGGTTGCTGCTCTTCTCTCCCTGCACCTCCTGACCCAGCTGTACTGTRTGCTGTGCATGACACCATCCTGGGGGATCCAGCACTAACAATAGCACTGGTATCGGTTTACATGGGGAAATACTTCCTGCTGAAAAGTACAGGAGCCAGGCTTTCACTGATTCACATGGCAGTTAGCTTGCATCATAAGTTCTTGAGATAAGGTTCCTTTCTGGAAATTAGTTTCCTCATATCATTTGTCTGCCTTGGATGTGAAAATTGTGCTTTTTGTTGACTCCCTTCCTATATAAAATCTGTGGAATCCTTTGAACCCTTCAGGGAAATCCCAAGGGCCTTGCCTTGGAAGAATATACCATAGAGTCTCCACCTAGGCTGAAAGAGACTCCTGGACTTCGGCCATGGAGCCTTGTAACACTATGATCCACTCCTGTTCCTTCCCCCGTATGTCCCAAATTCTCATGGTTTCTCCTTTCCCTGTTTCCTCATTGGTTATGGTACCCCTGGTGGCCAGCCCTGTCTTCCCTGAAAGCCAATCCCCTTTGCACTGCCCTTTGTGCTGCCCCCATTTGCCCACTGATGCCTACTTAACCTGGTGCAGAGCATATGTTCAGGTCTTTGTCCCTGATCCCTTCGGCATGGTGGATGCAATAAACCTTTGCTGGAATACATCATACAAAGACCCTTCCTGTCTTTCCTCTGCTGAGCTATCTGTGCTCTTATGTATGTGTGTGCATGGACTTGAAATGGCTGCTCTTGTGGCCTTGCTCAAAGTGGCTTCTGAAGGAGATGCTTTGAAGAAGGCTGCAGCATTTCTGCCACCCTGTCACGTGGAAACAGAAACCTGCTGTGTGATTGCCCGAAGCTCTAGAGATCTGTTGTTGTGTGACTGTAACTGTGAAGCCATGTTCTGTAAAGTCTGAATTCTGGAGTCAGTCCAGGTCCAGTGCTGCACCCAGGGGTGCCAGCCTGCGCCCCACCACCGCTCCCTTCCCAGAGGCCGCGCGGGCTCTTCTCCAGGCTGCCGTGGGCCCGAGCCGGGTGCCCATGGAGCCCCGGCCCGGCGGGGCTGCGGGGCGGCCCCGCGGCTCCCCGGGCAGCAGCCGGCCCTGTGCCCCCTGGCCTSGGCAGCCCTTGGCCAGCGGCTGCTGGCCGCGCCTCAGGGCTGTGCGGCCAGGGGAGGCCGGGGCTGGGCGCAGGCAGCACCCGGCCCAGGGGCTGAGCCCGCGCCAACCCTTCCCTCCTGCCGCYCTCTGCAGCTGGCAGAGGACAGGAGCCGAGCGGCCGAGCGCCTGCGCCGGGCCCTGCGCTACCTGCAGAGCCCACAGGAGCCCCTGCGAGAGGCGGCCATTAGGTTCGTGGGTGAGGCCCGAGCCCGGGCTCCCTGCCCGGCCCGGCCCGCCGCAGCTCGGCCCCAGCCCCGCCTGCTGGCCCGGCAGCGCCAGCCGGGCCCGGCGCCGTGGAGCCCTGACCCACCCAGTACCCAGTATTTGGTGTCAGCCCCTTCACGTAGGGCATGGGGCCCTCCAGGTGCTGCTCTCTGGGTGCTGCCRAGAAGTGGCAGCCCTGGCGGCTGCCCAGGCCATGGTGCCGTGAGCGAGGCCCCCCCGACCCAGAGCTCTGGGCCCGCAGAGCTGCTGCCACCATGGGGAGGGCGGCCGTGTCTCCTCCAACCGGGCTGTGGAGTCGCTGCTGCCCCGGCGGTTCTGGACCCCACAGAAACAGCACCAGAGCGGGCTCAGGAACGAGCACAAGAACAGCAAGTCTACTTTTAGCACTTGCATTGGCTGCTCCTTTAGGGTGCTTGTACCACACTCAGAGACACAGAACACCTTCTCTTTCTCCTCTGAGAGTTATCCCTGTCTTCTGCGCTTTCCCAATGCACGGGATATTAGCTGCTGGCCTCAGACACAAAAACAATGCTGCACTAAACTTTAAACTCGACTGTTTTTTTATTCCAGAAAGCATGAAAAACATGCAGAAAAGTCCAAAGAGACATGATTGTGTCTCTGTAGAGTCTCTCTGTCCTGTGAAATGCAGTAGCTGTTGGTGCTTTTGTGTAGCTGCTAATCCCTGCTATGAAAAAATACCTTTCAGGAAGGAGCAACATCATCTGACAGAGACCAAGTGTTGCCAGCAGTTGCTCCAGGTGCTCCTGCCATCAGCCCCCAATGCACGTGGGCTTTGGCTCCCTGTGGCACAGAAGCCCCCCG
>JACDOX010000028.1:7246021-7265891 GCA_014549065.1 Cardinalis cardinalis | reverse complement strand
GGGTTTTTTTTTGGCATTAGTGGCACTTCTGTCATCATCTGGCTTACTCAATTACAGATCTCCAGAATAACACAACTCAGAGTTTGCATGTRTGTCTCTGTGTTTTTCTTGGGGTCCAGAGAAATGTGACTATTCTGTGTTTCCTAGAAAGGGAGTTGTGAGCCCTCAGCCTGCATTGCACATTACACAGAGAGAATGTGTAATGAGTTCTTTCTGTGCCTCAGGAGGAGCACAAAGCAGCTGGAGTGGGACTAAGGGTCCAGACAGCTGAGCTCAGTGGGGATGGAGGATGGTCAGCACTACAGAGAAAATGTTCGATAGCTTGTCAATTCATGACCCTGAGGTCTGAGAGGCTTCCATTCCCTCAGACAAATGCTGATCCCCATTAATATGAATGGTTGAACTTCATTTGACATCAGTCAGTCCAGGGTCTGAGTGCAAGTACATTATTCCCCGTGCCATTAATGCAAGTCACATACCCCGGCGAGGCAGACAAGGGAAATAGAATTTTCAGCAGTCATTGTTGTTTTGCTTTGCAGTACTGTGTGGAGGTGGTCAATTCCTCATGCTTGATTATCTTCAGGATATTTGTTGCATTTTACAAAGTTCATCTGCAAACTTATGCTTGCTTCTTAAAAGTGGTATGCTGTATCATGTAGCCCGTTTGACTGGGTAGAAAGAAGCATGTCATTCATATTTAAGATAGTGACAGTGATAATTAGCTGTTAGTATCTAATTCCACTTCTTTTTTCATTTCAGTTCCTCCCAGAATATCTAGTGAGTACATTTAGCATCAGCTTCCCCAGCAGAAATAGTAGGGACACATTTCCTTTGCAATGACTCAATGATGTATGTACTAGTTACTGTATATTTTAAGTTGAATGTATGAAAGGTATTATATAAGTTCTGAAAACTACCCTAGTAGTGTTTTATTCTTCTCTAGGCACAGGAATTTTGATTTTGTATTGTGATTTAAATAGACAATAACTAAAAATCAAGGCTTTAGTTGCTTAATTGGTTGTCACACATCTCATTTTAGGGGTGGTTACCATTTAGTTTGCTAAAGGACCCAAAGACTCAGATTCCTTTTGAACAGCCAAGATCTAGTTTTTCTAATGACTTATTCATAGCAGTTTGGTTTTTTGCAATTCCTTGTGAGGAAATTACCCTTCATAAGGTCTGTCTATGTAAGGTTGTTGTATAATGCATGCTCATTTGCTTAGTTATATTTGTAAGCTCCAGCTGTGCCCATCACTTGCTAAATCTGTCATTGAAGGATTTTGTTTTAAATTCTGCCTGGCTTTGTTTTCAGATGTCTCTGAATTCCTTCCTGTGTTGAGTCACAGCTGTGAAAAGAGAAATCTCCCTCTTTAATTCAAGGGGTCAGTGGTTTAAAAGCACTAAAGCCTGGTGGGGAATGGCTTAAGGAACGTACTTAATCATGGTGATTCCAATGCTTTATAAACTTACACAGGCTCATCTGACAGGAACAGTCCTGGATATCTTCAAGCCCTAGTTTCTTTGAGGAGTAGCTATTTTACTAGGGAGTGGAATCCTCTATGGAACAAGCACCTGTGGTGGGACTTTGCCACCTGCTCAGCCATGGCTATAGAAACACAACTTAATCTTCTCCACCACATTTCTTTTTCTGGCTAAGCCAGCGTGGAGCCCAATTCCTTTCTAGTCATTTTTTCCCCCCCACAACTTTGAGAAATATTTAATGTGGTGTAACTACAATGGCTTCCACTTCTTGGTACCACTGGGAGATAATAGACTGGCAGGAAGGAGTGGCTGGTCTGGATAGAAAAGAGAGGTCAGTCTGGGAAACGCAGATGGTCTTGAGTGCTGGGTGAGCAGAAGTCATTGGCGTGGTTTGGGTGTCAATAGTTCATCCAGTGGCATTTTTCACACATCTTCTTCAAACTCCAATGGGGGAATCCCGGAATAAATCCCCTTCTTGTTTCACCAGTACAGGCAAAACCCTTATTTCACGTGCTGTGTTAATAATTTTGACACTCAGTTCTGTACTCAGTTTTCAAACCAGGACATTGTGGTTTGAACCTGAACTGTACCTGGAAGCTGTGAGATACTGAATTAAGTGATACAGCTAATGCAATGCCTGCACCTATGCTGTGTGTACTCTACTTGTCCTATGCACACATTTCTATTCTTGATACAGGGGTTTATTATCTGACTACGAATCAGTTCTTGAATTGTTTCAGCTTTTGGACAGTTTCATAAAAGAAAAGTGATCCTGTTTTCAGTCGAATTTTAATAGTAAAGTAGTTACTTCATAAGCAGCTCAGGTAGACATTGCCCTTATCTGAAGATTCTTTGGGAAGATAAGGTCACTAGAGAGTAGAAAAAGTCATTTGATGGCTTTCAGACATCCAAGTATAACTAGAAGGGTGTTAGATGTTGAGCAAGACCTTCAGTGTGTGATTAAGTTCAGTTTTTCATTTGTCCATTAACTGCTAAAGGAAGTAGTAGAAAAATTAGGGTTGAAGGAGGAAGGACATGAGGAAGTCATATAGTTTAGTTTGTATTTCAAAGGCTGCATAACTTCAGCTTTGGATTAGATTGCTTAGAGTTATGTCCAGTCAAGCTTCAAATGTCTGCAAAGATGAGAGAATCAGCCTTCTCTGAGTTCTTGTTCCAGTGTTGACAATCCTTTTAGGGAATGAAACCTCAGAACTCCCTCAAGATTGAGATTGCCTCATCATCTTAGGGGACAAATGACTACTGGGGAAAAGGAAATGAGAAGTGGTGTTTTACATCCTACCTTTTTAATATTTGTCTTCTGGTTATGGGAACTAACTGGTTAACCATCTAAAAATCTTTCCTTTTTTTAGTGAAATACTGATTCAGCCTTGCACACTGCGTCCTCACTTTGTCCTCACATGACAAAGGAAAGTTATTGTGATTTTAAACTAAAGTGGAAGTATTTCTGTGTTGAAAGGATTAGGTGATGCCTGAATTCTTGTTTTCTTTTTTAATATGGCTGTTTCAGATTCCAGGAACTGTCATGATAAAACCCTTCACAAAGCAGCTTAAAAATAGACCAGCAAAACAACTATTGCACCAAATATGAATTGATTTCTGCTGTGACACAAACAGAAAGTTTTTTGAGGGTCTGAATAGATAGCAGCATGTTGTAACCCTTGAAAATGGTAAAATTGATGATAGAGAACACAGGACTGTTAAAGCTTTGACAACCTGCTGTCTGAACCCACACTGGCAGTGTGTTTTTCCTTACACAGCTCTGTGAAGTTCTTTATAGAAAGTGAAACTGTGATTGCTTGTAATTTTCTGCAGTTTGCAGAAGCACTTAAATTTAACAAATAAAACACTGGAAGAAGTGATATGTGAGCCATGGATCTCACTGCAGGAGCTACAAGTCTGGTGTCCCTGTGGAGAAGGTTGGCTGTGTGACTAGGGGGATGTGGGTACTGGTCCTTACTGCTAGCGTGACCTTATCCAAGGATGTCATSTCCTTTGGCAGCATTAAAGGAAATCCAGTTAGCTCCTAATGATGAGGATAGAGGGTAGAGAATAGAGATATTAAAGCTTTTAAACTGCTGGGATGCTGTGATGATGAATACCTGAGGGAAACCCATCGAGAGGAACAGGTCCCCATTGAGCCAGTGACTTGTGTAAACTCGCAAGTGGAATTTTTTATAGAGGCTCTGCTGATTCTGTCACATATACTGTAAATTTAAATGAAATAAAATCTTAAAAAAAAAACAGGAAGAAAGCAAATGTGTTCAGCCTAACAATAAAATAACTGGGTTATTGGGCCAACAGAGATCATTGCTCTGCAGTGTACACATTCATATGTGTATCACTTTACACTTTGGCTGTACAAAATGTTGATCCAAAATTTGTTGGACAATGGATTAAAAAAACCCTTCTGCAATAGACTGCAAGCATATAGTCATGAATTATTAAATCAATTTGTTGGAAGTGGAAATTAAAATCCTTCCGGCATGTCTTTCCCTGTAGTGCAGTTTATACATTAAATTCTGCAGACTGTGCTGTACAGAGTTCACTGACAGTGCATCAAATAATGAGGCCATACGTTGATGAAAGGAATTTTAGGGAAATATGCCATTGGATATACAGCAAACAGATTTGATCAAAGCCCAGCTGCCCTATGAAGCACACATTTTTTAACCATTGCTAAACTGTATTAGCCTGAATTCCTTTGAAAGTTATGGTTTGACTTTTACACAGCTGACAGTAAACTAAATAATACTGACAGTTAAGGAAACATCCTATCAGGATTTGTAAAATAGAAATAATAAAAAAAAGTTTAATTATATTAAGATGCCGACTACAACATGCAGTTGCCTCTACTTAACATTTGTAACATTCTGTTTTTATCTGAGAGTCTCACAGACTTTAGAATACAGCTCTGAACGCCTGCAGGCGTTTACACAAAATTACAAACTATTTGGCAATATATTAATGCTTACATCAGATAATCTAGCTTCAAATTTTAGTACAATAAAGCATTGGCTGTGAAATGAAATTTGCATTTTAAATATTTATGTAAATGTAAATCTTTGTTCCTTTATTTCTTTCTGCTTTGGGGAGGGTTTGTTTTGGTTCAGTTTTTGATTTAGTAGTGTCTGCTGGGCTGTGATTGTGTGCATGATCTGCAGGTTGTGTGCCTGCACACAGAGTTGGCTGCCTGGTGATGCCTCAGATGTATGTAGGGCTGAAATGTGTAACATATTGCTGTATAGTGTTCAATTAATGGAGCCATACAGCACTGGGAGCTGGCTGAGGTCTGGATTGCTTGGATCAAGGACATGAGAGCCCCACCTACTCCCATCTGTAGACGTATCCATGCAGACGCTCCCTGGCTGTTCCCTTTCAGAGTGTGCCCTGTTTTCCACCTTTCTGCTGTATCCTGCAGAGCTGTAACTCTGGATTTGATATATCACAGATTTCACCAGAGTGCTGCACTACCCTCCCATCAAGCTGGGTTTTTCGCAAATGTACAAAAGTCATGGTAGGGCAAGTTCAAGTAACTTATCAGTAGAATACCCCATTGCCACTAGTTACTGGTAATGCCCAAAAAAACCAGCCAGTTCCRACTTCTGGTCCCTGCTAGAGGACTGGTGCTTCACTCCTGCATATGTTGGAAAGTCTCCTATGAAAGGAAATAACMGAGAACGGTTTTTCCATAGCAAAACACTGGCAAGAATTCCTGGAGGTGAAAATGAGACTGTAATCCTTCCTTTGTGTTGGCCAGTGTAGGTTTGTGTTTCTTCCAGCAGCAGAATGGTGGTTGCAGGGTCAGTGGTTTAGGTGGCTTGACAGTGCTGCCTGGGGTTAATTCAGGCTGCAGCAGCACAAATGCAGTCTGCTAGAGTTCAAATGCTCAGGCAGATCTCCCCAAAATGAGCATTTATTTTTTTCTGATGGCCACAGTGACATTTTTCTGGCTTTCCAGTGTTTTCTCAAGAGCAGGCCAAGGCTGTTCCCCAGGCAAAGCTTCCTGCAAGTGTTGTCTCCCTGTCTCCTTCACTCAGAGCTGAGCCAAACCACCCCAAGTGCTGCAGGTGGTGACAGACATTTCAGAGGAAAATTCTCTGTCTCTCTTTGAAACCCTTCAGACGTCACAGTACTTGGCAGAAAGTGGTTTTCCATCTAGTCTACCTTTTCATTAATGTCTCTAGGAATTTTCATGCTACTGCCTTTTTCTTTTCTTGGACACCAGAGTTACAAAACTCATCATAGAATCACTTTTCATAGCGTTAGTGGCTTTTTTGGTCTGCTGGGGAAACATGCTGTACTTAAAATAATGTAACACTGAGGTTTGGCTTAGGGCTCCTTTTGATTCTTATGTGTTGCTAAATCGTGCCTTACACTGCTTTCTTCTTTGGCTTGTGTTTGGTTTTTGTTGTTTGGGATTTTTTTGGTTTTTTTTTTTTGGGATGATTAGACTTGTAGGGCATTCTCATGTCCTTCTAAATAAGGAGCCTATGGAAAGCTGTTATTATGGACGTAATACCTGAAGTCATAGTTCCTGCCCCAAAGAAAACAAGAGGAAACAAGAGGAAAAAGAACTCATAAAAGATACATATATACATCTAACTTTAGAATGAAGGCATGTTGATATTTCTGTGTGAATATCCCAGCTTCGCATCTGAYTGATGGGACATTTTATTTATGTGCCTACCTCCTTTTGGAAATAACATTTTCAGATGGCAAATTGCTGTCCATCCCATCCTTTTTCTTGAACAATAGATACTGTGTTTGAGAAACAGACTACAGAATGTAAAAAGCGATGAAAGCGATGAGTCTGGTTATTTTGGTGTTTTTTTTTTTTTTTTTTGGGTGGGGTTTTTTTTGTTTGTTTGGGGTTTTTTTGAGGAGACACAATATACAAACAATTAGGGTTAGAGAATAGCATTTGATTTATCATCAGTCTTGGATTTATGTGTTACATGTCCGAAAGATATAATGCCACAGATAAAATTTCTCAGAATCAGTTTATAATGATACATAACATGTCTGTGCATAGCTGTTTATCTGCCACCTTCTGAAAAGATTACTTCTGTGTTTGTGTGAAATCTTTGGGTGTAATCCTGACCTTACTGACATTGACCTGAAAAATATCCTGATATCTTTTGATGATGAAGTGCTCATTTCCTATGTGTATAATTTTAGGTGCCCAACAGTAAATTTCATGGTCWGATAAGCTCTTCAGAACAATGTGACACAGATAATTCTGTAGAGTTTCTACCATTTTTACCAGTGTTTAGCTCCAAACAGACTACATGCCTGTTAGAAATGCTTCTACCAGTAGATTCTCTTCAGAAGGATGCTGAAAAGTATGAAAAAGTAGRCAAAATGAGGGAATTCCTTCCCTCTTCTCTCTTTTCACTTCCTTAGTCACCATTTTTACTTGAGCTTGAGTTMATCTCAACAAAAAATCCAATGTAATCCTCAAATGTATTTTCTCTCTCTGTTGGAGAGCTTTATTTATTATCAGATGGTTCTCTGCAATAAGATTTTTTGCTGACTCTGTTCCCTCAATTGCATCTTCATTGTCTCTCAGACCCTTCATYTTTCTTTGCTCTATTTGGTTCTTCTCAAGTGGGAATCACAGCAGTGATTTTTCTTGTCAAGTTATTGATGTTGAATGGATGGTGTGTAAATCCTGTGAGGAGCTCAGTAAAAGTTAAAGCCTTTATAGTTTTACAAAACTCATTGTAAGCTGGGTTTTGCTTCTTAGGAGTCTTTGCTAATTGTTTGGGTAATTAACAGTAGCAAAGACTGCTCTATGGGAAAACCTCATCTAGACCAGGTACACTAAGCCCAGTGATTTTTATAACACAAAATGAAAAGAAAAATCACTTACTGCAGGCTCACATAATGTTTTTTGATTGTACCATTGTCTTTTTGTTCATTAATTTCTYCTGGTGTTGGGAAGTGAGGTAATGCTGATCTGGGGTTTGTGTAAAAAGCAGTATTTTTCTGAATCCTGAAAAGAGAACATTTTCTGGACTATAAACATCACAAAACCTACTTAATAAGTAGGAGAATAGTGATGAATAATACTGTTTACCAGTTCTTGGATGGAGTTAGCTTTAACTGAGATTTCACAATGAAGAGAAAAGCATCTTCTGCCAAATAATAAACAGACCATCTGAGGGGTACAAGAACATAGTTTCATTGTGCTCGGGATAAATGTCATCTTTGTTATTGCAGAACTAAGTTAAGAATGTTAAGTAAGTCTAAAGATGTAATTTTATTTTTAGTCTATTTGATTTTCTAAGTTACTAATCTGAGCAATGTATGCTTACAGTTTTCGATCTTCTTAACAAAGACAATTCAATATCCAGTTCATGATTATAGTATGTCTTTGAACCACACAGTAGACAACCACAGTAATTTTTCTTTTGGAATTTGTATGATAATTTCAAGGTGAGATATCTACATAATGCATTGGACACCCATATCTCTATACTTGTAGTTAAAATAACGTGCTTTGTATGCATATAGATTTTCTGCTTATAATAGTAGAAAATAATATATTGAACTAAATAGGYATTTATTTATCTCTTAATAAAGAGATGATAAAGAGATAATGTACCTTTCAATAAATATGAATCGCAGGTGGGGTAATTTTTGTTTATTCTTGTAGCTGATTAATTTTAAATCTTTTAAAGCAATATGTTTTTCTGAAAGGCCACTCATGCTGTTTTGTTGATGTCTGGAAGGGACATCTTTTGCTCTCTTCTGACTCTATAGACCAAAATAAAATAAAACCCCAAGATGTCAAACAARGATAGATGAAAAGAAGAAAGAAAAACTCTTGCATCAGTGATAGAAAATTACATATTGAAGCTACATGGCCTAGGCAATTTATTCATTAGGTTTATAATGAATTTATAAGCTCATAGTGACTAGTTTGCTCTAGATTTTCAGTTGTCACAATCTGCAACATTGCTATTAGATTCACTAAAACCGACCCATAACTCTTCATTGGAATATAAAATTCTGGATTTTAAAATGGCCTTGGAAATCTAGTGCTGGAAACWGGTTTTAAATTATCCTCCAATTCCATAAAGGCTTTTTTAACAGAAATAACTGAGATTTTCATGAATACAGTTTAAAAATGTGTGTTTGCGGATGGGTCACAGTCATTTCAGCTCTGGACTTCGTGACGCCAGGAGAAGTGGGAAACTACACAGTATTTGTGAATGCAAGATTTTGCATTTAGATAGGTTTGAGCTGAGCGATCTGAAAAAGCTCCCATAAGCACAGAGCTCCTTACTGTCTGTGTGTTTGAGAAGGCTGAAGAGCTCTGTTTATTGCCACAAAGGGCCTGGAATAAATTATGTTTAGCAAATTGGCTCCAGGTTTTCTTGTTTCAGACAGTAGCTTCGGAGCRATCTGTTTTATAGGCTCCACTAGATGTGACCGATTGCAGGGAGGTGACACCTGATTTTGGGACGTGACATGGCACATGTGCCAGGCAGGTCTGGCCCCTCTCTCTCTCAGGATGGCAGCGCACTTGCAGCTCCACTTTCTGTCTTCTGGCACTTTWACCCACATGCCAGTCCCAATTTATGGGCCCCGCTGGGAGGTCTGAGCAGGATGGAGCCAGGCTGCTCAGCCCCTCTCAGCCTTGTGCCTCCCGCCCCTACGTGGGGCAAATAAAAGCTCCTTTATTCCGCTGGAAATGCCCCCATTTCRGCGAGGTGTATGCATGGCTTCCTTCCCTGCTAGGTCTTGCAGGTGATAATTAACACAGTGCAGTGCTATTTCCTAGCTGAAGCCAAGGTGGGGAAGCAGCTTTAGCCTCAGCATTTTTCTTTTCAGACTCTTTTTCCTCATTTATTTTGGATCCGTTCATGGTGAGGAAGTTTTAGAAGGTGTTGGTCCTTAGCTGAAGTATCAAAGAACTAAACAAACCAGTAATTTTTTCCTTCTCCAAATTTGTCTTRCTTTTGAGGGGAGGAAGGAATAGGGGAGTCAAATTTGCTTTTAGGTTTTATATTTTATTTCTGCTCATGGGACTGTTTGCTTCTGATCAGTGTGACTGTAGGTCTTTTCAGCACAGGACCCTGATTGACATTGCATGTGTTACAGAGAGGAAGGATATTTCCTGAAGATTAATGGCAAGTTAGTTGGCCTGAAGTTCATTAACCTGAGCTAGACTGTTGGAAGGACTCTGTGTGGAAGCTGGAATTGTATTAGAGGATCATCATAAACTAAAAATATATGTGACAATCTGGCCAGATTGCAATGAATCTAAAGACAGGACAGGGTTGGCTCGAGCTCACAGACCAGCTGCCTCCAGTGTAAACTAACCTCCTTGTGAAAGCAAATGGTTTTTCACAGACATTATTCAAATAAAAGGGAAAAGGGGGAAAAAAAAATCCAACCAAAAAACCCCAAAGGTTCCCGTTAGCAAAAAAATGCATAAATGAAAAAGTGAGGTTGTGAGCTATGGCCAAAGGCCCGAGTTTGGTGCCGATTCTCAATAAATTCAGCAGATGACAGTGCATTGACACAACTGGTTTTTTAGTCAAATTTAGTCTTGATTCTTCACAGTAATTTGCCTCAAGAAAATGAGCCCCAAATCCTTTGGTGAATTCCCTGTTGGCTGAGGCCCAGACCTTCAGGCCATGACTTCTCAACATACTTGCAGTGAGACTGGCTCCCACTTAATTGCTTCTTTTTGAAGTGTGGTTTGTCACTATCATCCTGCTGAAGATGAACAGGACTGGTGTCTCATCTTCATATATTCTTCCCCCTGCTCTCCTCCCCTTCTTTTCCCCTTCTTCCYCCTAAATAGATTTCTTAAAGGCAGTTTAACCCTATGGTAGTCTAATCCACATCACTCCTTCRTGGTCCACCCTCAAATAAATGTGTTGGCACAGAAGTAAAGGCCTTCTCTTTGGATCACATACTGTAATAAAGGGAAGGGAAAGATGAAACAAGGAATTTCATGTTTGTCTGTTTTCTCTCCATGTCATCTCATGATCATGCACTTGGCCAAGACCAGTGCATTTAGACACAGTGTGAGTGTTGAAGAGGGGACTGAGAAGAAAGAAGCTCAGTGTTCTGCAATAGGAGCTACGCTTTGGGCATTTTACAAATTATTTCCCTCTTTCTCTTTCACCATCATGCTCTTCTTACACACTTCCTTGTCTTTTACTATTGACAGAAGATCTGGAGGCTCAAAAAGCCCAAGTTTCATCTGAGAGAGATTTCCTCYGTCAGAAAGAACTGTTTCCATCCTTTCACGCCAGGAAGGATGAACTGCCTGCATCAGGAGGTGCTGAATTGGTTCTGGGTGCTGCTGTAGCTCAGAGTTGCCTGACCCAGAGCTGCAGGAGCTTGAATGCCAGACCAGGGGCCCCAAGCTGTGCTGCATCTCTCATGGGCTTGTAAGGAGCCTCTCCTTTGATGTCTATGCAAGTGCTGGCTGATGTGGGCACTAGGGTTGCTCTTTTAATCAGGCAGTTCCAGTACCTTTCAGAAAAGAATTTTCATGGCAAGTCATGAGCCATTAATCTCTCGACTAACCATAACATTTCTTTACTCCTTGGTTTTACAGCATTACTCAAACACTGATATTTGTCATTTCACCAGCTGTCCCCCTTGACCTCTAGCATCATGCACTTGCAGGAGGAAGTATCTGGTCTTACAAGTATTTTCATACTCTGATATCTGTGATTTATTAACCATCAAGTTTTGCCTTCAGAACTCAAGATGCCATTTAAAATAATTTCATGTACAAAAGTGGAGTTATTGGGCAAAAGGGGCCCTTGATAGCTGGGTACAAAGGACACCAGGATTGCTGTTGCTGTTTTCTTTTCAACTRCTGTGCTGTGTGACCTTGAGGAAATAGGTTCACTGCAGCTTTATGGTTCTGTTTTTGCATAGGGAAAATAAGGACAGTGAGAATTGCTTTCATTTGTAAAACACTTCAAGATTTATGGAATATGAATGACACTTACTAAGTGAAGAGTGCTGCAAAGCTGGCTTAGTTGCACACTRTGCTAACAAAATCTCATATCAGCCTATTGACCCCAGCCTGAAACACTCATTAAAGTTTATAGAACATTTTGGTGGATGAGTTGCAGTTATTCTGCTGGAAATATCATACCGAAAGCACTTTTAAATACATATCTGCATTGACTGGTTTTTTCTATTAAAACTAAACACAACTGCTTGTTCCATCCAGTTTTCTTAGTTTATTTATGAAAGTTTTGATGGGTATGTACTCATTGTTAACTCTGCTTGTACCCCCATGGTATCTGAGACATTACATTTCATTCTAGTCATAGCATAAACATAAAATAGCTGTTGTACTGAGATAAAAAGAGTTATAARACATTAAGATATGCAGTGGACTGGTATGAACTAACAAGTTGCGTGGTCACTTTTGAATGGCAAATGTTCTTTTTGTGGATACTGCGTTAATTTAATTTGTGCTTGAACTTTAGCTGTGCAGGATGGTGGTGTTAGAAAAGTCTACATATTTTTCCAGTGTCAAAATGTGTAAATTTAGTATTAAAGAAACAAACCATTTTTACTAGTACTGGAGGAAAAAATACTTTTGTAGCAAAGAAATTAAATTAGCTGCTCTTTAAAGATAGGTCTGGCTTGCTTACAGAATTATTATTTATGCAGTAATGCAGGTCTACAGATGTTTTCCTTTTTTTCTTCCAGATAAAACTTGGGTTGTTTGAAAAGTGGGGAGATATTTCACTGTGGTGCAAAAGAAAATACAGAAGAAGGGAGCAGAATGAGAGCTTTGCAAGTGCCACATGCCTGCAGCCTGCTGTCTTTAGTGATGTTGTTCCTTCCAGTCACTGGAACATCAAAACAAAATATCCCAAGACTGAAGCTTTCCTATAAAGGTAAACTTTYCAGTATTTTTTTCTGATTCTGCTACTTTTGTTTTGATGTGATGTTGCCAGCAGTTCATTTGTATTACTTACCAGGAAAGCAAAACACAGTCCCAGAAATACATAATAGAAGCCGTAAGGATGGATGAATTCTGCTTAGGGATGGTATTAAATTCTGAGGGGGAGGGTTTGTCACGTAGAGGCACATGTTTCTGTAATATAATTGTCTTTTTAAACTTATTATTTCTGTTTACTSCAAGAGGATATTAACAGACTATATAAATTAGAGGGGAGTGGAACTTGAAACACTCTGAGGTGCATTGGAGACATTTCCCTGTGGCTGGTGGGGATTTGTGAGACATGGAGGACGTTCACACTTTCCTAGAGCATCAGAGACAGTCGAGAGAGCTGCCCCAAGTGTTTCAAGGGGGCTGACATTTATTTTTGTAATTCTTTTTCTATCACTGTGTTGGTATGTTAAACTCTGCATATATGGTTTTCTTTGTCCTTGCCTCTTTGGATCACAAAAGCATGTTTTCTCTGTGGAATTTCTTAGTCTTGTGTGTAGTTCTTGTTGAGAATGGTACCATCTGGGAGTTTCAACAKGGACATATTTATGTATTAATGGACAATTTTTAAAAGAAGGTGGATATCTTGTTCCTTTGAATGCAGAGTACACCTCCATAGGCACAGAGATGTGTCATTGATGCTGTCTTCTTTAGCTAAAACAAATGCTCTCCTGTTAGTTATGTTTCAACTGTGTCAGCACCCTGCCCTTATGGGAGCTATTTCTGCTCTGTTTTTCAAACTTATGTCTTCCTATGCCTCGCAGAATTGCACTCAGGATGGTGTGATGGGGCAGGCTGTAAAGCCTTCATCAGGGCTTATGATACGTTTATCATGAGTTTAACACCCAGAGGAATTTATTGAGTAAGCAGAATGACAGGCTATTTATTTACAAGCTTCTCTTTTGCTAGATTTGCATGCCACTGTGCATGCTGTTCCACTGTGTGTAGATGTGTTTGGATGTGTTTGTGTGAGAGAGACGGAGGAAGCGAGGTCAAGGGATCTTGACAACATTTTTTTAAATTCAGGAAACAGTTGCACTCACTGAAGCCAATGAATACAGAAACTGAAAGACATGACATGAGTTATGAAAGTTAGCAGTAAAACCTTCCTAACATGCAGCCAGCCTTCTCACAGCTAGGCCTTTTGAGATAATTCCCAAAAGCAGCATATACCATATGGCAGTGGCATTTATTGTGGAATTGACACTCACGATTAGTGAATTCCTCTCAACTTCAAAAGCAGATAGCCTATAGCAAAATCCTGATGGATGCATTTGGCAGGTAAAGAGGGGGAGAAAGAAAAATTATTGAGGTCAACACAGGGAAAAAAGAAATGGCTGAAATCTTAGTTTGAAATAGTGGCAGAGACCTGCTGGGAGCGGTTGGGAAAATGCCTGAGCTCGTTTAAAAAGACAATGAGCAGATGATTGATATTTAGGCCCTGACCCAGACTTTTATTAGCAACTTTATAAACCTTTCAGTTTGGCTTGAGGGATACTGTTTCCTGTCCAGACTTATCCACCTATATCCCTGTAGGGGGGGAAAATCAGCAACAGATACAGATGCAAAATAGCACATAAATCTTAATTTGGACAGATGTGATGGAACTGAAAAGCCAGAAGAAAGAGAATTATTAGATTTATTGTGCCTCGTCTTACTTTTTTGGGAGGGTGGAAGGTGTGTATTTTTCCACATGGAGCAAGAAAATATTCACTGCTGTTTTTTCACACTGATGTATTGTAAATGATACCAGTATGGCTTATCATAATTAAACCATATTTTTATTGTTGATAACAGGATGTCAGATGTACTGAATATTTAATAAAGTTGTCAGAATTAAGTCTACCTTCCTTCCCCCAAGTGTTTCAGACAAAGTAATTCCAAGGTTTCTGTGAGTAAGATGTAGGAGAAATGAACTGTCTTGCCAGTTCTCATAAAATTGTTAGTCATGTCACTGACAAGTCCTGGCGTCTCTGTTCTTTGGAATTAAGACTTGAAATGTCATGAGGAGGAGAATACAGGATTCCTTCCCTTCTTTGTGGAAAACAGACGAAAAATGGCTGCACCACACAGCTCCAAAAGCCTGCTCACACGCATGTCTTTGAAGGGAAGGTTTCATTCCCTTCAAGGTGCAGTGTGTTCATGGCTTAGGTCCATCTTCCAGAAGAGCTCAGCATTTGCTGGGGCAGGAAAGCTGAAAGTGAGGAATATTTTGCTCTGCAGTTACTGAATCTCCCAGCTGCATCAGTCAGTGGTGGATGGGGAAGAGGAAGAGGGTGAGGTAGTTAAAGATACATCAGGATAACTGCAGGAGTGCTTCAAGAAACCGCAGCATGTCACAGCTCCTTTGTGTTCAGACAGCAATTAAAATTTTAGACCTTCTTGTAATGGCATTTGCAGGTTTTCATCTTCTCTGGATTTTCATCTTAAGAACTGGGAATCTGTGCTGAAAATGTTAAGATATTCCAGTGAGTGATGTGAGGATCAATTCAATATCATACGATGGATTTTCTTCATTGTKTGCCCCAGTCTAAAAGTGTGTTCTAAAAAATCGTGAACGTATAAAACTAAAACTACACACAATTCAATTGAAATATATTGTCATACAGAATCGAAGTCATATATTCTCCACCTGTGTTTAATGTAATACACTATGGTCTTTAATCACATATCTCATCCTTTATTCGCACATTTTCACTGGTCCATTAGTTGAAAAATTCTCTTCTTCACTTAGACTTAGCTTCTAGATATTTGTTCATGTCATCACTATCCTAGAAGTTGTCACTGCTTTTGTGATGTTTTTAGGGTGCTCTCACTGCATAGACCTTACTTAATCTATGTTTCTTAGATACTTCTACAAGTTTGAGGTGCTTTTATTATCATGTTATAGATTTAATGTATAGAGGAGGTAACAAACTGTCTTCTAATAGAAGATTCCCATCTTTAGAAAACCAGGGGATAATTTTGAGTAATATTCCTTATTTTAATACTCTTTGTCTATCACTACTTTCAGTCTAAGAGATACAGTGTGTATTTATCACTGATTTTCATACAGCTGGAGTTAACCTGTGACCTTCATCCAAGCTGTAGAACTCCTCAAACACAGAAGTGACGTTCAGCTTTCCTAAGCAGCACATCCTCATTGTCTGCTGCCTCATTTAACAGCCTCATTCCAACCTCTAGAGCAGAGGCAGAAGGTTTTCATATACCAGTCTCATTCATTAATGTAATTTTCAGGACAGCATCACTTACTAAAGAATGGAAGGGTCTGTGTCCTAATTCATATATGTTTAATTCATACAGTGTAGACAGTCTTGTTTCTGTCTACCTTCTGAGTAATAATCTTTTTTAATTAATTGAAAGTTATTATTGCATACGTGTTTTCTGAGTGTTTCTCTAGGTTCTACTTTATAAGGAAGAGTAGTGCACAGCCAAACCAGAAGGTTGATTGCCTTCTAAGGAAGAGAAAACAAAAATTAAACATTTCTCAATTTGTGACTATCCTAAAATTTCCCTGCAGAAATGCAGATTCCTAATTACAAATTTAACCCTATTGATTTGATTTACTTTGCTGCTTTTCATGGACATCTTAGTTAGTGTAGTCTTTGTTCTCAGTGAATGMATTTATTTTGCAAATAAATTTTGTAATTTATTTGGTTTTTTRGCTGAGGTGGATGCCCCAGCCCAGGTTTGGATGTTGGCACCAGTGACATCCACAAACATATATCATTCCTGTGTGGGAATGTGGCCATGCCCCAGAGCAAGCCTTGTTTGCTGTGAATGGTGGTGACGTGGTCAGATGACCAGGAATCCTGCATTGTGATGCAATGCATAGGGAAAAGCATGCCTGAAGGTAACCTTTGGCTTTTAAAACAGGATTTACTTAGCACTGTTAAAAACAACTATGGTAGTAATTTAAATCTAATAAACAAGAGCATTATTTTTAGCTGATTTGTTTTTCTCCACATTGAATGAATTAAGATGCAGTTTCACTCCCACTGAAGTCATGGCAAGTGTTTGGCCRCTGAAGTAAATTGAAGCAAGACCAAATTCACACTGCTCACTTTTTTCATCTTACATAAGTAAACTAAAGACAGGCAGTTCTTTCTCCTCTGCTGAAGGATGACAGTGCTAGATCATCAGCTCCACATGGAAATTAGCCACGTTTAAGGATTGTTTAGTTTCATGCAGTGTTTTGCACACAGGATTTTCTTCCCCCTTAGAGTGATCCATTCTTTAAACATGGTGAAAAAGCAAACAGAGAACATTTTGGTGCCGGGAATTCTTTTGAAAATTTGACTGGATGAGTACACTTGCTTAATGTTCAAAAATGGTCCTTTGAACATGCTACTTTACAATGTCAGGCATTCTGATTTCTGTATTGTTTTTGCTTTAAACCTGTTTTATTTTATAACTGATGAGATGCTTGACTGTTGCATCAGAGCAGTTAGTTTGCTAAGTTTCAGTACAGCTGGCTTATTTCCATGTCATGCATCATTTAATTATCCACATTAAACATAGTTAAACTGTACAGCTCCTTGAGCCTCACTTAAACTGTCTGGGACACTGCAATAATCCCAGTACCCTGATGGGATGTTGCACAACTATGACTGGTTGGAATGTGRTAAACTGGTGATATGTAAGAGAGCCTAGAAATGAGTTTGCATTTTGCAGCTGTGCTTGCTCTGCTGGAAGAGGAAGTAAAAGCAGAGAAAACCCTGCTCCTGTGGTAGTACCAGCAGCTGTAWATCTGAATGCTTATGAAAATCCAGGAAAATGCTGAGTGAAGAAGTGGTGTTTTCCTCTTGCTTGTTATTTAATTAATTTTTGATGGTTTGTTATTTCTCAGAAAAATCTATCTCAGATTCCTTTGYGGAAAAACATGAAGTGTTTATGTGAGAGTGAAGACTCTACTTCTGGAAGATTGTATAGTTACGCAAAAGCCTGTTTTGTCTCAAAAATGCTTTCTGGAGGCAGTGATCATTGAGACTTAAAATATACCACAGCTTGACGATGGATGGGCACTGCTATCCATGCAATGAAAGTCTCTTGTATATGCAGTAAACTAAATATAAATGTGAAGGCATTTAGTAATAGGAAAACCAGAAAATTTCTTACAGACATTTTTTTCTTTTTTTAAGCTGGTGAACTTGAAGGTCAGATCCAACTATATGTTGCATTTTCTGTCATATAATTATCATATATATATAATGTCCTGGAGAGCAGCTTCCAGTCACTGACATCAACAGTTTGCATAGCAGTTGAACTAAGAATAACCTTGGAGAACTGACCCATATCAACCTTTTAAGTGTAAACTGAAGCTCACTACAGTTTTTAGGTTTTCATAGTCACAGAAGGGCCTCAATTGGATAAAAGAAGAATTGTGTTCAAAAAATACAGAACTATTCTGCTGAGTGTTCAYTTGATTAAATCTTGGAAAATGAGAGGAAACAAAACTGAAAGAGTGATACTAGRCAAATAATTTTTGCTCCCTTGTAAAAAGAAGGATGGGACAGCATCAAAAACAGTTTCCCTAGAAGAACAGGGGAAGATACGTGATAAGTGGCATCAGCTCGAAAGAGGGTTCAAAACTCTTGCTTTGACTGCTTTTACTAATGACATCTGTTAAGCAAATCGAATTCAGAGCAGTTTCAGCAATCCCAACATTGTTCTCATTCTACGCATTATGGGATGACGTGATCCGCCTGACATCAGTCAGTGTAGCAATGGACATCTGTGGTCACTGTTCAGCTTCTCAAGTCACATCCTGTTTCCCTTTCTTCCCTCCCCATTTCTGCAGTTCCATTTATAGATGAAACTCCAAAGAAGGGCTGAGAAATATAATCTCTCCTGTATTCACAGTCCTTTGGAGATAAATACACAAAGAGATAGCAGAAAGAGGCAGAAGTTCCTGTATCAGTCAGAATGATTGGCTAACTCTGTTTGAGTGAGACAATTTTGAAGATAGTGGCAGTGACAGAGGTACATCTTTGCACAAATTTGAAAAAACAGACATTATACTTTCTGAAAATCCTGGCTATACCAGAATTTCGCACGGTGTTGAACCATAGACTTTGAGAGCTAATAGGCTATTGAAGTCACCAGACTTTTGTAATTCAGGTTTTTGGCCTTTTTAGGACGGCACTAAATTGTCCTGTTCATAATCATAATCCAAGAACCTGGATTTCTTTGAGAAAGATTTCTCACTAAATCTGCAACAGAGCATTAGCCTACATGACATCCTGCCCCAAAAGGAATAAGTATAAATACTACTAATAGAAAATGTCCCCCACCAGTATTCAATACAAGCCTACACTAGTTTATCGAGAACAACAATGGATCATGTTAACCAAATTTGTATTTGACAAGAGTTGTGTGTGAGGCTCCTTGTGCCTGCTTTCAAGGGAAGCTCTGGGGTTGCCAGGCTCCCGAGTGAAGGGTCTGCACTTGGTGTCTGTTGGGGCTTTGGGTGCCCAGGGCCATGAGGAGTTCCCTGAGCGGGCTGGGGGGGCGGGCAGGGCTGGCCTGTGATGCGCTCTGGGTTCTGTGATATCACAGGGGCCGTGTCACAATGGGGGCAGGTATAAAAGGCCCCAGCGGGTGCCGCTGCCCCAGTAGAGCCTGGGCGAGTGGACCATGGCTTTACTGCCATTGTTCTTCGTGCTCGTGCAAAGCCTGATCCAGTRCCCCCAGCCGGCTGGGGATGGGCTGGATGAGGCAACCCACCGGCGCATGAAGGAGCGTCAGGAGCTGCTGGACCATGAGATGGCTCGGCTGCTGCAGGAGCTGGAGCAGGGGCCCCCAGAGCAATACCATGAGGGCTGGGGAGCCGAGCTCTTTGGTGCCCTGCAGCAGTGGCCATTTTGGGTCCTTGGTGGAGTCCTGCTCCTCTTGAGCCTGTGGTTTAGCGGCAGGAGAAGGAGCTGTGAGGCCAGCAATGATGATGTAAATGAAGGTGAAGACAGCCTAGAGGGACAGGAAGGCTACACGGATGTGAAGGTGCAGGAAAGCAGCGATGCCAGTGAGCAGAGAAGCAGGGAAAAAGAAGACCATGATGGTGGCAAGGAAGAAAGCAGGAGTGGTAGAATGGAAGACAGAGAAAAGACCGGATATGCAGGGAATGAGCAAGGCATCTTTTTAGTGGACCACATAGAGTGGCCTGTGGAGCACCTGGAGAGAGGCTGCTCAGTGACAGCTGAGCTGATGGAGAGCTTGACGCGTGTCTTTGTGGACAGTGTGAGCAAAAGCTTCTACCCAGTGCCTCAAGAAGGCATTGGGGTGGGCAGTGCCTTTGAGGGTTGGAGTCCCTGTGACTGGGACGGGGTGTACCGTGTGCTGGTCCCACTGAATCCCCCAGCAGGGCACGCCTTCCACCTGGAGCTGAACAGTGCAGGGCAGGTGGCAGCAAGGACCTTCAGC
>JACDOX010000028.1:7118745-7240987 GCA_014549065.1 Cardinalis cardinalis | reverse complement strand
GTGAGCCAGAAACTGCCTCCATGTGTACATCTTCACAGTAGACAGTGAAGTTGAGAGAGGCTGCTTTGAACACCTCGAAGACAGCAACCTAGCCTGTTTATGTGCTTAATGTATTTTTTTTTTGTAGCTCTAGCTTTTGTTGTAACTGTACTTATACTTGTAACTGTAGCTGTAGCTATTGTTGTAGTTGTATCTGTAGCTTTAGTTAGATGCGTTTATTAGCATTCTTTCTAAAGCCTCTTTAGTGTTGTCGGTTTTGCAAAGTTACTCTTTGTTTAGAGAATTGAATTACCCTTCTGTAGTAATTTGTCTGCTTTTCAATGATAGTATTTGAGTATCTATGTTTGAAAAATTAATAAAATAATATTTGAAATAAGTTTCTCAAATTCCCTGAAATGTGTCATTCTTTGTATTTAACCCTCTGTATCTTAGAGGATGTCCTTCCTCTACCCCTATCTGAAATAAAGCCTTTTTGGAAACAGAGATGTTGTGTATATTAAGTATGCTGTCTCTCAAGCATTTCCATAGAAATCTTGAAGTTTGGATTGAAAGTGCTCTGACGTGCCTGAAATTTTGCAGCAGAGTACTCCTGAATTTTTTAGGCATCTTTGGAAAGTTTTCTTTACGCAGTCACTTTCATATGCTCCTGGGGAACAATTCAGTCCTAAAAGATGAAGACTGAGAAGGCCCTAAGTGCAAAACATATGGCTTAATACATCTTTTTTTGTCTTCTCCTAATCAAAGTTTTGACACAAAATTGTGACAGCAGAAGGTCATGTTTTCTCTAATCTTGGTTTTTTGTGTCCTYTTGGAGCAACCCTGGTGCTCTACAAATATAACCTTTTCCACCAGGCCTATATAATACTGTGTAGCAATGAGAGCCACTTTGCATGCAGAGCTTTGTCYGTGGTGAGATGCAGCTAAACAAAATACAATTTACTTCTTGCAGTACATAGTAGAGATTTGTAGTAGTTTGGAAGTATTCATTCTCTTTTCTTTTGTGCCGATACATCTGGGGTCAACTGGTCARTTTTAAACTTAGAATTCCTTAGGAATTGGATAAATTGCTGGAGTCATGCTATAAATACTTTATCTCCAAAGTTTGGTTGAGAATTTCTGCAATTCCTATGTAAATCTTCATGTGTACTCTCCAACATGAGAAAGGACTTGCTCCTACCTAAAGGAAAGTAAGGTGACCTGTTTTGTGCTGTATATGAAAATTATACAGTCTTTAATTTCAGAGGCCTTCAAAGGTGTCATTAGGTGTAACWGTTTTGAAAGAAGTTGAGATGTTCCCTTTCTGCTAATTTCGGTATGGTTTGTCATTAAAAAAAAAGTCTGTAACTGGTCACAAAGGGAATTCTGAGTCTCAGCCAAGTTGGCTGCACATTGCTGCATTCTTCCACCATCGTGCTGGAATTGAGGAGTGGTAGCATCGTCACCACAGATGTGACTTGATGCTAAGAAGCCTAAATATGAGTTATAAATGCAAGTGCATATTATCAGAACAGAATGACATTTTTACTTTTTAAGCCTTTTTGCTGTGGCTTTGCTGCTGGAGATTTTTAAGAGTTTTTTTAAAGTAAGCAATGATCATGCTGTTTTAAGCCAAGTCCACTGAGATACTGTGCTAAATGAATAAAACCCAGTCACTATTCCAGCTTCTACCACTCAGCAGTGAAATATTAACCCAGAAGGGAGTTAGCTGGATGCTTTCTAAATCACCAAGCTGGAAAAAAACTATTTAATTTTGTAGAAAACAGCAAATAGAGACTATAAAACTGAGTGCTGAACATGTGATCATGAAAGACCATCCCTGTAACTAACTTTGTTACTRTGCCTTGTGAGAATGCTGTTTCTCTGTTAGCCTACAGAGATGCAGTGATTCAAATTGACAGCTTGCTCTAAGCTTTAAAATCATTGGGAAATGTGCTTTTCACAGTAAATTTTTCCAGTGTAATGTCCTTGGTGATAGTAAATATGTCTCACTGTGAAGGGAAATTTCAACACATAAGAATGGATTGTGTTCTTTTATGGAGTGAGAACAGTGATTAATTTTGCTGCAATTTAATCAACCCTCTGTTAATGTTTACTTGTGAAGTTTTATTAGGTCATGTTACAGTTATAATCTTATCAATGGTCATGCTCAGTCTTACTTCCAGGCAGTTTTAGTAGTAAATGACTGGCCAAACCTGATTCTTCATTGTTTTGTAGTTTGTTTTGTCATCTGCATCAGTAAGAAAGGAGTGTGCAGTGTTGTCATTTCAGTCTGGAATATTCTGCGGATGTTTTCCTTATGATGTAATGAAATAAATGATTGCACAAGGCATCAGACAGGGCTCATTCCCACTTGGGCATTTCAGTCATGAGGCAGCATTTCCCCCTTGCTGTTGTAGCTCTTCTAGGTGGGATATTTTTACTCAGAAATTCTAGAACTGTTAACAGATGAGAAATATCAATTTGTAATGGTTTCTTCAGAGATCATTCCTATCAAATAAGAAGGAAATGGGAAGTAGAGAGGAGTCTCAGTCATCATCCTTCATGTATGTGGAGAATCAAATCCACATATTTTTGCAATTGACACTTTTGCAAAGGCCATGCTTTTATTTGCACAAACATATAATTTATCATTCCTTAGATCAAATTCCTGTGGCTGCAGATGGGAAGGAATTTTCCCTCATATTCTGCATGTTAGTTGCTTGTGTCCTGCAGGTGAGGACTGAGGTTTTTATTGTACCATGTTAACCATAAGCTGTTCCTAAGTGATCTTGCTGGCAGTTAATAAACAGATCTTTTAAAGTGTTACCCTGWCATCTTTGTCTTCACAGAAAATATGGGAGAATGGACAGTGCTGATGTATAGCAGTGTAGTGCCCAGCATTGGGTATAATTTTTCAATGTGAAACAGGATTTTTTTTCCAAAGAACTGCAAAATAAATCTCAGCTAGTGGAATAGGAGTGGCAATACATGGCAGTTTGTTTTCAGATTGTACYTTAACAACACCCTGCACTGAGCCAGACAAACACACACACAAACTTAAGTAGAAGTGACTGAGCCAAAAAATAATTGTCTTAATTATATTCCAGTTAGTCACATTAGTAATAATAAAACATTTTTCCTCCCAGAGTTTTGTTTATTAGCCAGCACCAGAACTTAATTATTTTTTTGCCTGTCATACGGTTTGTGAGAGACCTTGGAGAAAAATATTTGGGTGGGATTTTTTTCCTTTTATTTCATTCAGGACTTTTTCTCCAAAACACTGGCCCTAATTTTCTTCATGATCAGGAYGTGCAAATGACTTTTGCAGTAAGTCTGGCTTTTCTAGCAGGAATGCTACATTGTCCATCCAGTGCCAGGAAGGTGGAAATACCCTTAATTTTATGTTCAGTTAAATACAGGATTTGCCTTTCTGTCTGATGATTTTCAAATAGTTTAGCTTGGAGAGTTTGCTTGTGGAAGAACTGATTCACATGTTTATTTTCTTTTCCCCAAAGTAATGACTACCAAACAAGACTTARCTATCCTTGTGCTCTTTTCTACATGTTGTTTGTGTCCTCATCCAGAATTACGTCCACAGAGTATTCATTAGGCAGAATGTTACAGAATTTTTATTTTACAGCCCTTTAGCTTTTTTGCAGCTTTATAGATTCTTTCATTAGTTTCACAGAGCATTTTTTCCTAGTTACATTTTTAAAGAGATTTGAAGCTACTGTGAATTCACAGTAAAACTTTATTGTCAAATTTTTGATTTTAATAGAGATCTTAGAAGTTGTTACTGGATATTCCCCTTACTATACCATCCTCACTGAATTGGAATAAATTTTCTTTGAAGATGCCTTGATTGGCTGGAGAAGGWGGCCTGTGTAAACCATGTGAAGTTCAACAAGGCCAAGCACAAGATCCTACGCTTGGGTCAGGGCAGTACTTGATACCRACATAGACTGGATGATGAATAGATTGTGTGATGAATAGGTTGAGCACAGCCCTGCAGAGAAGGACTTGGGGATAATGGTAAATGAAAAAAAAAAAAAAGGATTTGAGCCAGCAGTGTGTTTTCCCAGCCTGCAAAGCCGGCTGTACCCTGGGCTGTACCACAAKAAGTGTGTTCAACAGGTAGAGGGAGGGGATTCTGCCTCTGCAKTCTGCTCTGGTGAGATCCCACCTGCAGTCCTACATTCAGTTCTGCGGCACCCAGTTCAAGAAAGACATGAACCTTGGAATGAATCTTGAGAAAAGCCCTGGTCATGGTCAGAGGGCTGTWACATCTTTCATATAAGGACAGGCTGAGAGGTTTGGGGTTGTTCCACCAGGAAAGATGATGGCTCTGAGGAGACCTTGTTGTAGCTTTTCAATATATAAAGGGGGCTTGTAAAAAAGATGAGCAAGGACTTTTTACCAAAGCCTTTAGTGACGAGACAAGGGGCAGTAGTTTTAAACTGGAAGAGAGTAGATAGAAACTGGAGATAAGAAAGACATTTTCCTTTATGAGAATGGTGAGAAACTGGCACAGGTTGCCCAGAGAAGTTGTGGATGCCCCATCCCTGGAAGTGTTCATGGCCATGTTAAGTGGGGCTTTGACCAAGCTGATCTAGTGAAAGATGTTTCTCCTCATGCTGAGGGAGATGAACTGTATGATCTTCAAATGTCCCTACCCACTATTTCCTGCTCCTGATTATTCTTGGCTGGCATTGACCTTCTTTGCTGCTTTATATTTGGAGCACCAAATATGGTGAGGTGTTGATCCTTGAGCATGTGTATCCATGAGTATGGTAACATAAACATAATCAGTTTTCTTAGACTGAAGGAAAGATATAGCACACATTTTGCAAAGATCTGTCTTTTGTGGTTTCTAATTTCTGATTCTTCTATGCCATACAGATAATTTATTCAGAAAATTTTACATAGAAAAATATTTTGTGAAAGTAACTATTACCCAATTTGGGAGTAAAAAACCYTCCAGAGAASCCCAGAGTTAACAGGARCTGTATTATGACTCTGGAAAGACAYGCTCCAAGACTGCACTTATCTCACTGGTATACTCCATGCTGGTTGCATATATTTACAAAAGACACTGATGAGTCATATATAAACATTTTGATTATAAAGATTTTCTTCGTTTTCCCACAGACTTGCTGCTTTCAAACAGCTGCATCCCATTCCTGGGCTCAACAGAGGGGCTTGATTTTCGAACCCTGCTGCTAGATGAGGAGAGGGGCCGGCTGCTAGTCGGGACAAAGGACCACATCTTCCTGCTCAACTTGATTGATGTAAACAAAAATGTAAAAAAGGTCAGTGTGCTTTCCATGGAGTTTACCTCCTAAGTTAAATTTTGTTAAATTCCTTTTTTGTTTGTTTCGGTTTGTGTTTTTATTTATTTATTTCTTCACTGGGTAACTGCAGATTCATTGTGCAATGCAGTTTACCAAGATTTGGTAATCTCACCTCCCACAGTTATACATATTATCTTTAATCAATTGAATTTGTCATGCTATATGATCTCCTGTGTGACTGATGACCTGCAAGAGATTAGCTATGTGGAAGAGCTCTGCAGTGCATGAAAATAGCATCAAAATATCAGCAAACAGGAAAAATGTAGCTCAGAGTGTTCACTTCTCAACTCCTCTGGTCATGGTTACCCTCCTCATTTAAAAGCATTTGGACGGAAATAACTGAAGACAGCTCTTTCATTGCTWCCTGGCATCACTGGGATTGCTTTACTGTAATACTGAACAGAGCAGAGGCAATTTGGATGGTTTAAATTACAGTAAAATGTAAGTGGCAATTTTAGCATTTTTGTTAATATCTGGAATTACTAGTGATAGGAAAAGCTTCCACTGGGATCTGCTGTAGTCCCTTGCCTGTGCCCAGTGACAATGTGTTAAATTGAGATAATAAGATGACAATTTGGCCTTCAATATTTCTATCAGACCTGGTGAACTGAAGCTTTTGTAAGCGCAGTTGACTACTATGAGTGAAAACCAGATGCTTGCACAGGAACACATGAAAACTGGTTTCCTGCTTCTTCCAGATATGAAGAAAATTTGAATTCTCAGCTGTGTTTGGTATTTTCTTTAGGCACCAGAGGGGAGTTTTAAATTACTGAGTTCTGCTGCCAGCTCTGAAGAGGTAACTGACCCTGAATTAATGCGATTGCAGGCAGGGACTGAACAGGTGGAACAAGATACTATTTTGCTCACATGTTTGAGAGCAACACTTGCTGTCATTGTATAGAGGAGATACAGTACCAGGCAGAATATCTTGTTCCCTATCTTGAGTTCAGCAATGCTGCACGTGCCAGTTATTGTAAAACTCAGATTCTGAGTATTTCAGAAAATTTCTTCTTGGGATGCTTTATCAAGTACTTAACTTGGCTTCTGTCATCTCAGTAACTGACTCAAAATCCACCCCCCCCTCAGGCTATTGCATTAATAACAGCACTGCTAATTATAATTGCAAATTTTCAGACTACAAATTGATTTTTGGTGTAGGCTTTCTGTAGAAAACAAGTTTTGTTTGTGTGAAAAGCAGACTTTTGTTTCTGTGGGATGCTGCTTGCCTCCTGAGAGATTCTGAGTGCTGTCACTTCCCATTATGTTCAGTGGGGCTTTATGAGCCCAGACCTTGCTGGAGGTGGCAGCCCCCTGCGTGAGCCACCCCTCAGTCCAAGCTGGTGACATCTTGCCTCTGGCCAAGCCCCCACTGATCATTAGGGACCTTGTGCCTTCCAAGAAGAGCAGAACACAGAGCCAGGAGAACTAACCTGCAGTCAGACAGTGATATAGATGTTACTGAGAAAAGAATCTGTATTTGGAAGGAAAATTTGCGTTTCCTAAGGTGAATAGAGAATGTATGCTTACATATCTGTGATAACCTGAAAGGAGGGAATAAAATTCCTAACCACTTGCGTATCTAGACTAAATACGTGTGCAGGTTCAAATACTTCTACTCCTTTTAGTAGTAAACTAATAACAGTTTAACTACAGATAATATTTAACTTCTCAGGAAAAAACACGTGAAGCAAAATATATCTAAGTGGGAAGAAGTGACTTGAGAAGCCTTGCAGAGCATCCTGGTGGGATGAATTCCAAGGCCGTTCAGCAACTCTGTAAATTTATCTTCTTGTGTAAATGCCCAGGTAACACCAGGCAATATCACACAAGTTGTTCTCTTTAATTCCACTGCTCTTGGCTGGTTGAATCCATCAGTGGAGGGAAGGGATGAGGTGAAGGAAGTAGCGTGAGGAGYTGTGTATAAATCACAGTGCTGAGGAGGATGCTGGAGGATTCTCCACAGTAGCAGGGAAGTGTCAGAAAGTAGCATTTGCYGGTGCTGTGTTTAGACTGACCGTAGTTTGGGTTGGCTCCGGGCCAGGCGGCTTGCTTCCAGGCTTTCCCAGCGTGAGGAAACCACACATGTTGGGACTACAAGGGTCTGAAGTGTGTCCTTTGTACTCCTCTGGAGTACGAGTCGTCTGGAAAAAATAATCTGCTTATACACAGCCACTAAAATGAGTAGAAATTGATTAGAATAATAAGTTTCTGCCTGTAAATGATGTGTTTATTAATGACTTTGAGGAAGGAGTGTTAAAAGCAAGCTGAGGGGGCAAGAGAGGTATAACAACTCTGAGACTAGAATGCAARATTGTTCATAGTTTAGGGTTTCCTTTCTTTAAAACAAAGCTGAACATTAACTTTAGAATGCTCTGTGCTGAGTAGATTCATCTTATTTTAATAAAGCTCTCAGTTTCAGATATTTGTTTTGTTAGGAGCTACTGATACCTCCAAAAGCCAAGTCAGAATCCCCAACAATTTATTCTCATATGTGGATATAATTACTTGGCAAGATTATGTTTTAGAGTCTGAAGCTCTGTATTAAAACATTTCTGGAATAGTATTCAAAGAAGTATCCAAAGCCTTGTATCCTGCTCCCTTCTCTAATGTTTACATATATGTAATTTAATAACTTCCTTTTCAAAACCTATTTATTTACCTAAATTAGTTAATTTGACTTACATATATTAAGTTATAGCTTTATTTCCTGGTGTATTTTTCCTTATGAAATAAATCAATAGTTCTGCTGGAGTCCCAATTTCTTAAATCATTGCAGTTGTTATTCAATTTATTGTGTAATAGGTTGAAAACTTCCTTAGCTGGCAGCTTTAAAAAAAGTCTGTCCGGTTTCCAGTGCTTGCAAACCTCATTATAAAACAGCAGTAAGTACCACAGTGTAATAAGCAAGTCTTCCAGAATGACAGGCAAATGCAGAAAGCTAAAGTGATTATAGTCAAGAAATATATAAAGTTTAGCAACAGATAATCATCTTTCTGTAGCAGGGATATATTTTCTCTAAAGTTTTCCTGTACAGAAGCCTCTAGCTTCTGTTGCTGCAGTGGCATTATCAGGTGCCATAGTCTTTTTTTGAAAGGTCCTCACATGCCYGACAAATTCTGCAAGCTGTTTGCAAACTGGAAGAATTGTGATTTCTTCCTATGAGTGAAATAAAGATGATCAGTGACAGAAAGCAGTTCTACTGAAGGCCTCTGTGCCATTACCACCAGAAGTGCTGTGTAAAACAAAAGGATGTTGAATAGCATGAGAGTCTGGAAAGCTGGAGAAGAAATTCTGTAGGAACAAACACCAGGCTCTGGGATCCTGCTGGAAACATTASTTTAGTACGTCAAATTTTCTCGTGAGTTTGCTTAAAGCCTTTTCTATTTTACCCCTTAAGCTAAATAAATAGGAAATACAGAATGTTGTCAGCTGGGTAAACAGTGGGTAAATAGCTGCAGAGCAGAGGAGCCCCTTTCTGTGGCTGTGCTAACAGTGCACACGGGGTTACATGTCAGCGCGATTATCACGGTGTGATCCGCAGCGCGACCCGCCCAGCTCCGCGGGAATAGGAATGCTATCAAGGCCTGACAAGCTTTTGAAAAGCTGCCAACCTGCAGGAGCTGTCAGTGCTAGAAGACACAGCCCCATGTGGCCCAAATAGATAAACATGTCAGATCCCCAATAGCAGCTTTGGAGCAAGCTGTTTTCATCTGTCCCAGTGTGCACTGGCTCTGGGGTCACAAATTATCATCGCTTGGAGCATCCTTGGTTTGTAGTTGCTACTGTTTTTCTGGCATGTGCAGCCGTCTTGTGACATCCTTGAATGCCCTCTTGTATTGATTATTTTCTGTATTTCACAGGAAAAAATATACTTATCCAAAAATATATATTTATCTGCTGGGTAAATGCTTATGAAATAGCTGCACATAATTTTTTTCTATAACTCCAGTGCTTGCCAACAGTTCAAGTGGGCTTGTATTTCAGCACTATTTGCAGTGTGACCCACCCATCTCTGCAGGAAGGGGAACATGTATGCAAATACATATGCATATTTATGTAAAACAGTACCCTTGAGATACAGGAGCAGAATTTTACATTCATTGCTCTGAGAAACTTTCTGTCAGTCTATATAAGCGTGGTCTCAATTAGGAATGAACCCAGTGGGAATTTAGCCAGTACTGAAAGGAGGCTTTAGTTCTTGCCATCAGGCCTGAGCCTCAGGAATACATAGAGAGTCTGAGGTGTTTATTGCAGCCTTGAAACACAGTAATACCAAGTTGGTCCTTCTTAAAAAATATGTGCRGCTTATTCTGTAGATCAAAGGTAGTTAGCTTCCTGCCTGTCAGCAAAACTACAGACAGTCTGAGAGTGAAGCTTTCTTGACCTGTTAGAAGAAAAAGTTTGCCAGGAAGTATTACTGAAGGCCAGGGAGTCATGTGGAAGCCACTAGAGATATCTAAACTTAGGAGAGTGGTGCATCAGGATAATCTAGGATAAACCCAGTAAAACTTCAGGTTAGGGGCTTCCAGAGGCAGAGGTGATACCTTTGTGCTTGCAAGCCCTTGGAGGAGTGGTGGACTCCCCAGGAACCACAAACAAACTGCAGCAGAGGCGTCTTACCTTGGAACTATTTATTCTACAAAGCTGTTTGACAGTCTTAAATTTAGGCACCTGTGTAGACAAAGTGAAAGCTTTTGAGAAGTGTTTACAGAYGCAAAAGCACAGATGGAGCAAAACGTGAAGAAAGCAGTATGAATCCAGAATGACTGCAGTCCTAGGTGGAAGAGAGTGTCTCTGTTATTTCCTTTTGCATTGTTGCCATAAATTATGTTTCCATAAACATCCGCTGTCATTTTTGTGTTTTACCCATGTGTTTAGCTGTAAAGAATGGCCAGTATCCTGCTCTCTGAAAACATTTGGTTATATTGGTCATTGACTTTTTCAAAGGTAGGGTTTGTTTTTAGTCTGAAGTGATAAACATGTCAGGAGCAATGCCATTTACCCTAAAAATCCTTTTAGGAGAAACAGACAGTAGTCAGAAGTCTGCTGTGGTTACACTGTGGAAAATTAAGTGTGGAAGCACTGAAGCCTTTTAAGATTTCATCCAGTGTAAATGAAATTAGCATCTGGTCTATTTTCTTTAAGCTTTCACATGTGCTCATAACATACACTGAAAATGCACTTCTCAGAAAACCCTTGAGGATGTAAGTATTGGCTGCTACTTAAGTTGTGTTGGAGATCACATTTTAAGAGGAGAACTGGGGCATGTGGAGATGTYGCTTTGTTGCAGACAGATGCAATATTAAAGCCCATTTGGTTCTAATATGAGGTTTCACTCTAACAGCCACCTGCCAAATTAAAGTTACCAAACTCATGTGAATGTGTCTTCCAAATATACAACTTTTATTTTCCTCTGACTTCCAGTGCCTTTTTCTCAGTTTGACAGCACCATGAGAATAAAGAATGCTATGCACTGACACTGGCATCCTGCTGTGTTGTAAATCACTTCGAAACAAGCCTCATGTTCTCTCTTTTCCCCTTCCTGCTGCATCAGATTATATCTATCAGAGATCCAATTTTCTGTTACTATGAAATAATTGGAGATGGAAATTCCAATCAGTTTATTTCCTGGATGCATGTTGCAGGTATGGGAAATAGTACCACAGGTGAAGGTCTGTGGCAGATGTAAAAAATATTAAGGATACATTCTTGGCTTTTGAGTATCTCTTAAATATTTCTGGGAGTTAGCTAAACCTTGATGAAACTGCTATAAAGAAAGCTAGATGAAAAACTTCTAAGGACAGCCTGGTTARTTTTCAAATACAGGGAGAAGTTTAGATGAGGAACTTAGATGTTTCAGCTTCTCTTGTTTGCTGATCACTTTAAAATATTGAATTCCAGAGTACAGCAATTAGAGTACGAGTCAGTACCAAGACCTGCTTGGGGTAACTTTCCTGTTAGGATTGTGTGTGAGAACAATCTGTCCAGTTCCCCAGGCTGTGGACTTCCATTCTGCCTACATCAATGCAGCAGATGTGAGATATTTAGAGAACAACTGGTAKACAAATATGGTGTGCTAAAATCAGATCATTTTCTCATTAATTAGTGCAGTTGGTTAGAGCATGGTGCTAACAATGTCAAGGTCACAGGGTCAGTCCCTGTACAGGCCATTCATTTAAGAGTTGAACTCAATGATGCCTGTAGGTCCCTTCCAACTCAGAATATTCTGTGATTCTGTGATAATTGTAACACTCTTTGTTTTCCACAAAATAATGCAGAGAATGCATTAAATTCTTCCCAGTGTTTTCTGGGAAATTCAGTAAATTCTTAGTGCTTGCAGTAATTTTCAGTGAAATGACCTGGGGTCAGTATACAGCAGTGACAAATGTCTTAGTTCTCAGGATGCAATCCATGAACACCCACTCTTATTGCACTGGGGCGTGACATTTGTGATATTGTCTTGTGCAGCAGGGTGACATTCTTATTGGATCACTGTCTTCTGTTTTCTCAGTGCTCCTTGATCTTACTGTTTTTCTTTGCTTCTGATTTTTGAGCTATGAATTACAAAGTTCTTCAGAAAATCAAGAAAATAAATTAAAAAGAAAGAAAGTCACATTATTGTCATTTTACTGGTGGGAAAATTGAGACCTGACTGTCACATATAGTAAGGCCATAACAAAACTAGGATTAGACTGTCTCCTGGTTTACTTCAGTCTGTTTGGCTCATGTTGCCTTCTTTACTGTACTCATTTTATGGTCCCATTGAGCTAAGTCATGAATCCTTTTTTTTCACACAGGGGGGTAGTTTTTCATGGAGAAGAGTTTCTCAGGGGGAGCGTATTGCATATGCCAGYGTGACAAAGGGTTTACAACTCAATCTGGCTTTGTTCTTCAGAAACTGCAGTTGGGACTGTCATATAGGGAATTTATCCATACCAGTGAGCCTAAGCTTCTGAGTTATAGTGTACATGCTTCACAAAGCCTTAATAAGACATTTTGATGCCCAGAAAGCTGTAATTTTATTGCATACCTTCCCTGAAACATCAGTATGATGAATATCTAGTACATAGAATGAAACAAAGGAAGAAAGATGGCCTGCTTTTGCTGCATCAAGCCGCTGTTTRAAATCTGTATTTTCATCTAGATGCTTTTATCACTTTTTATTCCTTTAAAGTAGGAAGGGAGCAATCMCTTTCTTCCCAGGCCTCAGATTTGGAGTGTGAGTGTTTTGAGATGTGCCAATCAGCTGATGTCCTTCACTCCTGGTAGGGACACACCCTGCTGGAGCTCCATGCCCCACTGGCAGAGCACTTTGGGGTGTGTGGTACCAGGGGCTGCACTGATAGGGAAGTGCTGCAGCACGTGCACAGCATCAGGCACAGGAGAGGCTCCAGTGAGAGCCCCAGGGCTGCTGAAAGCCAAGAGCCTCGATGGGACACTCAGGTGCTTGCTGCTGGCATGAGCGTGGCTCTCCTGGGGACCTGAAACTGGAAGGAGTCATGTTGGTCAATGGGTCCCACTCCCTGCTGTCAGCACCACCTMCCTCATGGAGCAGTTATTCCTTTCATAACCCAGCTGTTGTAAGTGGCCCTTTGGGATACTTCATGCAGCTTCTCTAGGAATGTTGCTGCTGTGGGACAGATCCTTGTTACTCCAATGTTTCTGATTTCATTTTTGTTAAAATCCGCAATCTGATGTATATTTATTTATGAGCAGATTATACCCGTTTCCTCTGRCTGTTTATAATTCTGGTCTTCAGAGCCCTTTGATTCTTTCTGCATCATTTAACTCCATTTGTATTAGTGGTGCTTCTCAACTTTCTGTCACTGGCATGGGTTGTGGCAGAGTTCTGGGTTTTTACCAAGGCTACTGAAGGGTACATGAAAGAGGATGAGCTCTGTTCCTTGAGGGACTTCATGAGTAACTTTCTACCYCAAGTTCTTTATTTATCAGATATTTTTCTTTCTTGTACTAGTGCCTGTTTTTTGCAGCTGAGCTAATCAGTTTCCATGAGACAATTTAGTATATAAATACTTAAGTGGGAGCCATGAGGAAGAGCAGCTCTAGCACCTTAATGTACTTCAGCTGGGTTACTAAGGTGCAATATTAGAGTGAACCAATGCCTGTTTRCCAAGTTATATTGTCTTCTCGACCAAACTCCATTTTCATTGGAAACTTGTGTTATTTCTTCCCTAACTAAAAACTTGCTTTGAAGCCTTACAAACAGATGAAGTAAGACCAATGGGTTTTTTATTTGTTTAGGTAGCTTATGATCTTCCTCTTTTGTATTGTGACAATATATAGCATTTTCCACTCATTTTATGAAGTCCTGCACCATCCTAGATTTAGAAGCCTAACTAGAAGTGATTCTTGAAAAAGCTGAAATTTCACACATTTTTTTGTAATCGGACTTCACTGTTTTATTTTTGAGAATCCCTTCTCCTAAGGATTTATATTCTGAAGCGTTAGCTTAGRAACAAAATGTGATAGAGAAAGATTGATACTGAAAAATGAGTAAAATACCAATATTACTAATTCATGACAGATAGCAGCTGAAATTAAGCTCTTTTGGAATGAGAATGGTGGATCCATGTATTTTTTTATACATATATGTGCATACACACATAGGTATATACACATGTGCATATATTTGTGTATATATATATATTTATCATCCACATACCAATTTATATATATATATATATATATATATATATATATATAAAATACACATTTCAAAAAAAAATTTACTTTCCTTTTCATTCCTTTCTTACAGTAAAAATGTGTGTTTAGTGGACAGGAAAGTGTTATTTTTAGAAGTCTGCTGCTCCTGATTTGGAAAAGACCTTTGTGGTTTTAAATGTTTTGTTTTAATCAGAAATCAATTTCCAGCTACCCTTTAAAGTGATACCTTATCTGTCCTACACTTATGTACTGCTTAATTTTGTACTCCTGGGAGATATTCTTTCTCTCTGATAGAAAAGAGTTTATTAAATTTCATTTATTAGGAGAATTTAATTTCTTTCCTGTTGCTAAATTTAAAAAAAACATTTGAAGAATGTTTTAAAAGTAATGGTAAGGTTGTTTTTTGTTTTAATTGAGCGATAGAAGATAAAAGCTGGAAATCATGACAGTAGCCAACCTTTGGAATTTTGATACGGTTATTTTAAAAGGAAAATAAACTGAAGATTAAGAAAAGAATCCTATTTAAGTATATAGTTCACATATTCCAACTGGTTGCATTCTTGCCTTAAATTCAGTAACTCCACTAAGCTATTCTAAGATTTCTCCATACATTTCAAATACAGATGCAACTATAAAATATATTAAAGATATAATTTGTACTGTTTGTAGCGCAGAATGATTATAACTTAAGTCAGTGTTGTTGTCACCTTTAATATATAGTGCCTGGTTATCTGGTTTTTGTTCCCATTCCTTGAAGTTTTTGATTATTGAGGAATTAGGGAAAAAAAAGAATTTGTTAATAAGCTGTTAGCATTGTGAATAAAGCATGTAAATAGAAAAAAAAAAGCAATTTCAAAGCTTCAAACCATTTAAAAGCTCAGTTATTTTAAATCTAACAGGAACTACAGGAGCATGCATTCTTACTTTTTTTGGAAATTATAAAACTTAGTAACTCATCAGAATAAAATATAATAGTAAAACTTAATTTCATCCCCTACAGAAAAGTCAATACAGATGTGTAACATTATTTGTGTCAGTGTTTGGGGGAACCAGACCTGTGGTACTGTTACACAGCATGTTCTGTAATAAAAAATGAGGCTTATGCTTTCTTGCTCAGCACATCAACTCATTATTTATTATGCCATTTTCCTGATCTATTACARTTTAGAACTGACAGTTTCTGGGAACCTCTCATTTCTCATATATAAAGCAAATAAATATCACTTTTACTACCCCATATATAATTGCAAATTGATTTTCAAGTTGGATCACTTAGCTTCACTTTTCATTGTCTAATGTGGCCTTATATAATGCTAAATACTGAGGCTGTTGAGTAACTAGAGAGTAAAACAATTGATTTTTTAATATAATTGTCTGTGGTCAATTACCATAGAAGTGGGGGTGTATGGATTACAGCCTTGTAGGACAAACACTAATTCCCATGAAGGAATCTCTTGAAGAATTGAGGRTAAGTAAGTCCATTAACACTTCTGATGCCTTGAAGCAGATGTTTCTGTTTTAACTCCTCCAGTTCTTCTGTGTATTTGCAAGGAGAGCTGGGCATTTTCAAAAGCCTGCAAAGGGATGTCTTGTCTGCCTAATTGGATAATTAAACTTTGGCCAAACATCTCCCAAGCCCCTTGGCCTCTAGGCTTCCCTGTAAATGATTCAGGGATCTTGGGCAGAATTGGGCATAAAGTTTATGCACAAGAGAGCTGACAGCTCAGACAAATCTTCTTGGCCAGATGTGTTTGGAGATCCATGATCTTACATTCCTCTATCTGTTCCTTCTCATCATTTTTTTTCACTGGAAGCTTTTCATCAGCTTTTCTTCTTAAACTTAACCTGTGTTGCTCTCAAGACTCATCCCACGCTGCCCGGGCAGAGATCAGACTGGACTTCAGCTCTTTCTGATATTCCTAGTCCTTTCCTCTGTGCTTCCTGGCACYGTGCCCTGTGCCACCCACACACCCTGGCACAGCTGATTTCAGATTGCATTTTCATACCTGGATGCATGACCACATCATTCTGAGAAAATGCTCTGGGAAAGCAAAGTTGTGCTGCRATGCTGTTGCACTGTCTTATCTCTGACTCCATGTAAATATTGTTGTAGAGGGTTAAGGTTTAAGTAACTTAAACTACATTATCTCTACTAAGAGTTTTTTATCAGAAAGGTAACTAAATTCACGTRAGAGGAAATTAATTGCCTTGCAGAAATCCAGTACATCCATTTTCACTGGGAATGAAAGAAGGAGAAGTAAAATCAAAARTGTTTCCAGACTGAGAGAAACAGTSACTGTGGGTTCTTGGGAAGTGATAAAGGTACTTGACCCAGGACGCTGGCTGTTTGCTTTCCTTACCCGTGTGGGACTGAGCCTATGTATGTCAAACCACTTCCTACAAGGTGCCAACAGCTGGGTGAAAGGSAATGTGACAGCAGTCAACTCTTCTTGTATGCCGTTGGGTTGGGCATCCTTCCTTGATGATGTTTTTATTTCTGATGCATACTACAATAATTCTTCATTCTTATATATTTGCTATTTAAGATTTTGTAAAGAGTGATTGGAGACTACTCTAAAGCATTTGTGACTACTAATGACCTGCTGACTGGTGCCTGAGACTTGAGGCAATGTATAATCARTATTTGCTTAAAAATTAGTGTGATTTGTGGTGTTTTTACTGTTAGTTCTGAAAAATAACAATAGTTTCATCTTGTCATAATTAGAAGTACAAAATGCCCATTTTTATGTGATTGGTTGTAGAAGAATTTGTATTTTGCTTCTATTTTAAATTTAATAGAATCAAGCACTAAATCATATCCAGTCTTGACTGCTTAATTGAAGTCAATGAAACAGAACCTGAACTGTTGCTCATTGATATTTCTTCACTAACGTAATTTGGACTACAGTAACTGGTAGTATTTTGCCATCGGGATTCATCTACATCAAAACCTATTTTAYAGAATTCTTCAGGGCAGATTAAAAAAGAAAAACTGTATCAATATTTACTGCCACTTATCCAAGGTCCACGATTCTGCTCTAAACTTCTGTTTCATTTTCTCAGTAAACTCAGTTAATGTTGATGGGTGACATTTTTAAACCATGCACTGTTGATTTCTGTCAAATGTACTTTTTGTTCTATAAATTTCCCTTGAGCTATCCTTAGTTTTTTGAACCTAATTCTTTTMATCTGAAAATTGGCAGAAAGAGCTAAGTATTTTTTTAGAACAGTTATTCCAAGTCCACTGGTCTAAATTCTTCACAAATGTAATTTGCCTGGCTTTGCAATCAGCTTAGTTTCCAGATGATTTGGCTCATCATAACTTTGAGGGAAACACATAATGGTGACAAGGTGCCCTGGCCAGATCAACTGAATGCTTTTTAAAAGTACATGTGGCCAATGGAGAAATAAACAAAGATCAGGGGGTTAAATTAGAACCTCCTAACTTTTTGTAATGGAATAYTGTATTTGAAGTCATATTCATTTCAATTTACAGGCAAGGTCTTTCAACATGCATAAATCTGTTTTAACTGTTTATTCATGTAATAATTATTCTGTCARTCATAGGACAGGTTATAATCTTCATAATCTTTGTTTTATTTTAACTGTGTTACAGATTTACTGGCCTGCAGCAAAAGAAAAGGTAGAATTATGCAAATTAGCTGGGAAAGATGCCCAGGTAAGTATGATATATATTTTTTATTATTGCTGTGATTTATGAATATCTGTGTGTTTGTTACTAAATGCACAAAGTGCATTAGTAAGCTCTTGTTACACTTCTTCTGAATTAATGTCTGTAGTGTTTTTTCTTAATTAAAAAAAWTACATTTATGTTGTTCTTAAAATATWAATWCTTAAAATTTCCATATTGCAGGCAGCAATCAYGCTAGATTTTTCTTTGATGTAATAAATGCTGCTGAGAGATGAATGGACTTACCTCAGAAATGTATACCAGGCAATACTTCCATAAAATCTTCTTTTTTCACATTAAAATACTTCTTTTTTTCTTGGGTGGTGTCCTGAGTATAACTTCCTTATAATTCTTTAAAGAAGCAGAAAAGTGGAGCAGTGTACAAATCAACTTAACTTGCAGACAGCTTCAGTTAGGGTTAAAAGAAAATCTCAATGGTTTTTCCCTAGAACCACAAGTTTTCTTTAGAAGTATATTTAAGGTACATACGTGTATACAATACAACTTTTATATGTTCTGCTTAGCACAGATTACATCATGTGTCTAGAGCCTAGCCCCATAAATGTAAACATTTCCTGGMTGTAAAATAAAATTTCCTCATTTTGTCTCAAAAAAATCTCCTAATTTCTGTCCAACATGTTAGTTACCAAGGTAGATTCCAGCTCAAAACACTCTCAGCTTGAAGAATTTCAACTTCTTATTCTAACTTGTTGCTAGCATTATATTTACAGCAGTCAAAACCTAAACAATATCTTTGCTGAGCGCTGGGAATATTCTTATACTGGTGTATATGGAAGATTTGTGCTGTTCTATTTCTATACTAAGAGAAGAAGGAAAGGATCCCAGGAGGGAAATACTTGTTTTGGACTCTCACTTAGGTGTAGGGTGATGTCTAAAAAGTATGAACTGATCTTGTGTATTCCCTCTGAAGTACTTGTTTTGTGTTTCTGTAATAATTTCATTTTGGGGAAAGCTAGAGCAAGCCTTTTCCTCCAGCCCATGTACCATCCTTGGAGCATGTAGCAGCTGCCTGTGCTTCCCAGCAAGGACCAAGCCCAGCTAGAGCCAGGACAGCCCACTGGACTCAGAAATGACCAAATAAAAGTCACCAGTAGATGTGGTTGGTGCAGAGACAAAGCATATCCTTGGAAGGGTGTTGAAGCCTTTCAGCCCACCATAGTTACTTTAATCATGTAATATTTGGTGTTAAAGTATCCTGAGCTGGGAAGCAGAGGCAGGAGGACTGGTAGCCACRCAAACCCAGTGGCTCTGCGACCTCTGCCCAGTTGTTGGCAGGTGTTGTTTGCTTCAGCACAGGCTGAACAGATACCCTCCAAACCATGCTGTGAACCTCCAAATCACAGCTTCTTGTGGCTATAAGCCTTACAGCAGAATTAGGTTTGCAAGTCTGATTGATGAACTGCCTGGTAGATAGCCACTGTCAAATTGTAGTTGTCACAGCTTTGAACTACTTTGTAAACAGACTCTGCTACAGTAGTTTTAAGTACACCAGTGCTATGGCTCTAACTTAGTAGAAAGATTTAATGTAAAAAAGAAGAATGAATATAAAAAGTAACCTTTATCTTTCTTTTCCCAACAGACAGAATGTGCCAATTTTGTCCGTGTTCTTCAGCCGTACAACCGGACCCATGTTTATGTCTGTGGCACAGGAGCGTTTCACCCTCTCTGTGGATACATTGAACTTGGAACTCACAAAGAGGTAATTTAACTTTCTCACTAGTGTGACATGTCAAGGAGTAGCCCTCATCTTGTTTAGCATTCATCATAGATTGGAAAATACTATGTGAGTGTGTAAAAAATGACCTGACAGCAGCTTGCATAAATAACAGGATAAATGGTGGATTCTGCGGGTCAGACGGGAACTCTCGTTCTCACATTTGGTATGTGCATATCACTTTTGAACAAAGCACTTTCCTCAGGCTTAATACACAAAGTTCTTTGGAATGACACTTCCATGTGATTAACTAAGTGAAGAGAACATCTAACCCAGATGTCTTCCTTTCTAGTAAGTCATTTCTGCACATACTTTCCTTACGCACACACATTCAGAGTTCAAGATGAAACTTGTAGTTCTATCTTTTAATGTACATATTCCTTTGGTCCACAGAGGGATTCCTGTGCCTTGTGCATGAGAGTAATGAGCACTTTGAAAAGGGTCTCTGAGCCTGAGTGCAGGGACAGTGTCTCAGGACTTTGCAATGTGTTGCAGTCTGGTCACTGAGGAGGTGTTSGTTGTCGTCCATCACTCATGGCATATTCCTGAGCTGAAGTTTAGCAGCTGATTGGTCTTCATTTGCTGGTGACAATGAAATCTCTATCCTAAGTGGTAAATGTTTGAGACCTAACCCCCAAAACAGAAGAATTTTTGTGTTGTGTCAAGCAGCCACTTAGTACACAAGTCTCTTTTTAACTCCTATATGCATCACACCTTGGCTATATTTATCCCACTGGCACTGTTCTCAGACAGTGTTGAGATGTGACCTGTCTGGCTGATTGCCTGTGGTGCAGGCTTCCTATGCTGCTTTAGAAACAGCTTTCTTTTTTCTTCAAGGCTGGGTAAAATTCTGGAATATAAGAAATGACATCTAAAGTTATGGATTAACCTGAAAATGGATTAACCTGAAATGGATTAACCTGAAACAGAATAAGAATGGATTAACCTGAAACAGAATAAGAATCACAGAACAGTTTGGGTAGAAAGGGCTCTAAAAGACCTCCCAATTCCAATGTCCCTGCCATGGACAGGGACACTTTCCACTAGACCAGGTTGCTGAAAGCCCAGCCCAGCCTGTCCTTGAGCAATTCCAGGGGTGGAGCATCCACAGCTTCTTTGGGTAATCTGTGCTGGTGCCTCACACCCTCACAGAGAATATTTTCTTTCCAATATCTAATCTAAACCTACGCTATTTCATTTTAAAGTTTTTCCACCTTGTTCTATCACTTATATATGGAATCAAGGGAAGATCCATGGAAGRAAAAAAGGGATTAATGCTTGCCCAGATTGAGATCTGTCATTATGTACCCCACAATCTGTGGGTTGGACGACCAACCTGGAGGGGCTGCCTGTGCAAAAGAAAACTGAAGCTGTGAGAAATCTACACAGTAGTGTTCTTTACCTAATAAACCATTAATGCTCCTGGTATTGTCTGGTATATGGTGTATAATTTGGCTTACAATGAAATAATTCTGTAGACTTCCTTGCTTTGCTAGTTTAAATATTCCAGTTGAAGCAATTGAAATTTYAGATCCCTTGTATCATGCTGATTTCTTAGCTGAATGATCAAATACAGAGCTGAATAGACCAGAACAGCTCTCAGCAAGAGTATAAATAAGGCTCTGGTTTACCTCTGGGTCATTAGTAAGATTCCTTATTCACTCTATCATTGCCCTACTTCATTTCATCTACTTCATTTGTGAAGGTTGTTTTCACCAGACCTTACGAAATTATGGATTTGGTCTGACTGTTCAGTCCAGCCAGTCTAGACGAGGGGTCTGTCTCAGCTAGACATGACCAATTACCTTGTGAGAGGAAATGGAAGAAGAATCCTGGTATTGTATTTCCTAATCCCCTCACTGTCCCCCTGTCCTGCCTCTCCCACATTCCTCCTGGTTGCTCAGCTGCAGGGGTAGGTTGGGCAGTGTTCAGCACTGCTCCTGCCTCTTCTGGCAGAGCAGCTCTTCTGCAGCCTCCTGCTTGACTTACCAGCCTTGAATGGCATCAGGCATATTTTCCCTTTCCTTCTTGGAGGCCCAAACACTCTTCAGCCACCATCCTTCCACCGCCTCTCCAGATAAATGTGACRAGGCAGGAGGGTGCTGAGGATAGGCACAGTGATATGAATTTGACAGGCAATTGAAAATGTCTCCTTGTAGGAACTGAAGCCAGGAAATCCATTCTCTTAAATTTTTTTCTTCTTTCTGTCCCGCACCATTTTAAAATTAAAAATAAAATTAAATCTCTGRGTTTTAATAACAGATAATGAGTGTCTGGTAATTAGCAACCTCTCCAGGAAGATGTGGGGTGCTTGGGAGAGCCAGGCCCTGAGACAGCCTCATGGAGGCTGAGAAGCCAGGCAGTGCTCTGCTGACCTTTGAAAGCTGCTGGTGGATCTGCACAGTGCTCTCCTGGCCAGTGCCAGTGCTGTGAAAACAGAGAGGAAAACACTGTGGATCAGGTGACTCAAAACCACAGCAGCCACTGCTTTTGAAGCAGTACAAATCCCCAACGGGATCACACAATTAAAGGGGATTAAAGTCCTCGTCTTGTTATTGCTCGAGTCGCTGCCAAAACTTCTCTTGGCTGGTGAAGAAGAGGCTTGGCCTGGTTGATGCTGTTAGCCACAGCTCTCCAAGGGATGCTCTTTTCTTTGAAAGCTTTGCCTGAAGTGAAAGCAGGAGGTTAATTCTGTGTGAATGCCTGGTAGTATCCATTAGTTTGTCTGGGTGAAGTCTGAAATATTTGATGTTGATCTGTAACTCCCTTGGTCCCCTGAGTACTGCTGGGCTTGCAGACAGCCTCTTCCCATGTGATAAGGCAAGGGTTCTCTGAGCTGCTCAGGCTTCTCACATCCTAGAACAAAGAACAACGAGACATCAGCATTGTCAGAAAAAAATGCCAAATTTTTAGTTTAGTTTTATCCTTGCTGTGCTCACTTCAGCAGCCTGAGAATTTGGTTTGTCTGATACTCCACAGGTTTGGGAACGTAACAAGTTTTTTGATTATTAAATTCCTCTTCCTATGAGCTAGGATTGCTGGAGGAAATTGAATTTATGTTCCCAGATTGGAATTGATTTTTCTTTTCTCTTAAGGAGCTTAATTATTCAATATCCTGGGCTTTTGTCTTTTGAGCCTAGAGAGTTTAGGAGGCACCTCAATAACATAGAAAGGTTTGGTCATTTATAATCTGATGTGCATTAAGGATGAATTGAATTAATGTGTTATGAAGTCTAATCCTATGTGGCCATCTTTGGACGTGCTTGCTTGTCATTTGTACTCTCCTGGCCTCTTGCAAGGTAGGCATAYGGAATGATTAAAATACTTAAAATCACTTAACCCATTTTCAATTGTTGAAGTCATGGAGATGTTTTGATTTTTTTTTAAACTAGCTTCTTAATTTTTTGTTTCTATAATACATTGATTAGGTTTCTGAGCACTACTGGGATTTTAAATATCACTGTAGATAGGAAAGCATGTTAAAGGAAAACATGTTAAAAGCACTTCTGTAGGAAATCTCCCCTCTCTTAAAGGCAGCACAATTCTGAAGAGTCCCTATACCTGCAGAAAATTCACTTTACTCCTCTGAGCTATCAATTTGCCTTCAGCAGGACTCACTGTGGTTTTCAGGTTAACTGTACTTTCAGGAAACCATTGAAAGGGACAAGTAAAGGAATCCCTGCTGGCARTTCAAAACTATAATAAAGCTTCAAATGGATGCCTACAGGAATCGAGTTGTTGATTGCCCACTGAAAACATTGGCAATAATTTTTAAATTACTTACTTTCTTTATCTTCCTCTATGTTCTTGTTCTGTGGCCCAGGAATTAATCATACTGTATTTGGAAACTACAAGGAAGAAATTATTCTGATATCTYGTGTATCTTTAGTCTTGTTAAAAATAATAAGAGAGAGCATATGCTGCTTTCATTTTAAAAGGGTCTGAASTGTGTCTGTTGTGAACATTATTCAGCAGTCCCTGGAGAAATTTCAGAGTCAGCCAGAATCCCTTCAGGGTCTCCTGTTGCAATACAGTCTATCAGCACTTTCCCAAATAGAAGCCAGTGCCTTTTAAGTACAATCCAGCTTTTAATTGGAGTAGAAATGAACAATGCATCTCTTCTTTTCTGAAAATAATTGTATTTTTTTTTTAAGATTTGTGTTTCACTACAGAGTGACCAGGATACAGTAAAACACTGAGTGAAAAAATCCAGATATGAAACAGACACAGACTGTAAACATCAATGCTGAGATGACAGCTGCCTGGTCTAACACACACCTTTGCTTTGTACACTAGCAGAACAGGCTGTCTAAGTGAGTTTTTCTCTGTAGCCACACCAGGATAATGAATTTGTCTTTATTCTCAGGAGATGGTGTTCCGTTTGGATACCCAGAACCTGGAGTCTGGCAGGTTGAAGTGTCCCTTCGATCCCCAGCAGCCGTTTGCTTCAGTGATGGCAGGTAAGGAGCCCCCAGAGCCGGGTGCTGCCCTTGGACCCGCGATGGCTCTCTGCAAGCCCAGGCGCTCAGCGGATGCCACGGCTGGAGCTCCTCTGGCACTGATCATGTTTCCAGTGCTGGTTTGTGCTCTCAGAGCTGGGGAAGCCTTCAGGCTGCAGACACCAGAGAGCTGGAAGGGCAACAGTACAAACAGAGGCATTTGAATGGCAGTGAAACCTCTGTCAGCCAGGCGGGAAGGCGGTTTCACCCTCACTCGGTCATGGCTCCTTTAASAGGACAGCAAAAAAACCCACATGGACAGAGAGTGTTTGAAGCCCTTGTGGGCCTCTTTCTGCAATTATCAATGTGTTCTGCCCTTTGAAGTCTGCTGACATGCACTATTTCCATAAATACGTTTCTGAGGTTTCTATTTACTCGAGTAGCCACTTCTGAAGCCGGGAGCTGAGGAGCAGATAGTGCGCTCTGCCTGCTGCGTGCATCGCAGCACTGTGTGGTCTGACATTTGGGGCYGAGGAATGTCAGCTTGACCTCTGCATTTCAAATCACTATAAGAGCTACTTTTGTCAGGGTTTGGTTCGTAGCTTTGGACAATTTTCATTTAACTTGTCCGTCGAGCATATGAATACAAGATAAGAGTGAAGCACCATGACGTTTTCATTTACAGCCAAAGAGCAGTGGTGACAGTGCTTTGAAGTATCGGTCACTCTGTGTTATAAAAAGAATATGACTAATGTTCAGTCTTTATTCTCAGATAATAAGATAGATGATTTGTGTTTCTGACCCTACAGATGGGGCAGGACTTCCTTTATTAAAAACAATAGATTAAAGCCTGTGCTTATTCTTCTCAGAGACCCCTAGTACTCTTTAATGACCGTGAAGTCTATTTTTAAAATGGGGTTCCAGAAACTTTAACTTTTTTTTTAAACTTTTTATATGCAAGCAGTAGAACTCTGTGATTTATTACAGCATTGCCTAATTTCAGTAGCACTGTCATGCTCTGAGTGTTCTATTAAATCTTGTGAAATGAAGAGGCYGCTGTCTTTTAGCTAGCTAAGACATGAACTTTGCTGCATAACAATTTTTGAGCTAGAATAAATTAATGATCAGGGTATTCTAGCACCCCTTTTTTGACTGTTGCTGGTGTCAAGTGCTTCACAATAATGTCCAAGGAGCACTGTAAGGAGTTACAGGCCTGACCAGAGAATGTGTTTTGGTCTATCTTTGGATGCTTACCTTATTCCCAAGTGAACTAGGACAGCAGTATGGTTCATAGGTAAGATGCTGCTCTGGAGCTCAGGTGATATCATTTCCCATCTCTGCCATTAATGAGCAGAGTAACCTTGGCATGTCACTTCTCCCCATCTACTTTTATTTATCTGCCAAATGGCAATAAAGATTACTTATATCCTTCAGAGAACACTTCTTATTCAGTTACACATTTATGAGCTAAGTAATATCTAACTGTATTTTCACTCATATATGTAAGTTAATGCAGCTGAGTAATTTTCATTCTTTGTAGAAATCAGTAATCTCAGTACTACCTGACATATTACTTCAAGTAGACCCATAGATAAATTTGAAAAAGTAGTTTTTTGACTGAAAAATCACCTGTTCATCATCCATCCTCACAAATTACCACTCACCAAAACTGTTCAGGTCGCTACAGAAACTTGGAATGAGAGATACCAAATGCTGAGAGAAGTGCTGAAAATGCCTTGTCAGCAGAGCCTAAGCAAGGATGGAGAATTTCTGTTGGCCCTTCAGATGTATCGATCACTGAGTGCCTGTCACTTAGCAAACACCAATTACCCTGCCCATCCCTCATTATGACAAATACCTTTCAGAATGCACTATTGTTTCTTTACAAAGGCAACATGCTGTCTGAAAGATGTGCTTTCCACAACTGTCATGGAAATAATACAGAAGTAACAATAATAATGAGGTAAAAAGAAAGATGATAGATCTTTTTTGGACAAATAAAGTGCTTGTGGATCATGGGTTGTGGGTTGGTTTGTTGATTTTTTTTCCCTCCCTTGATCTTATTTTTTTAAGTCGTACCTTTACATCTTTCGCAAATGAAAGCACAAATGTCAGAGTTGAATGGTATTTATTCTGCATTCACACTCAACAAARGCTTCTCTCTAAAAGATCTTGTGAAATTGTTCAACCCAAGAGTATCAGAAAACCTGGATAAGGAACTTTTGGAAGGGGATTTTTATGTATCATATAGCTTTTTATAAAATTATAATTTATGAACCTGAACTTTTTTGTTTTTATGAATTCTAGGGATTTATTTCTGCAAGTCATTAAACAAAATAAAACAAAAAACCCTCTCCAACAAATAAAGCTTGTTATTTTACAGAAAAAAAGGAGTATTTTAAAATGCACTATGTGGTAAAAAACAAAAAAGGTTTACARTGATACTGTTTCTTTTCTTCTTTTTGAAAAGTACTGAGATATGAAGGGAAACAGAAAATGTTGTGCATTTCTTAGCATTTTCATTGCCCACAAAAGGGGCAGAAGAGCAAATAGTGACTGCAGTTGCAGCAACCTCAGGGCACTGTGTTACAGATGTAGTGTCCTTGTGAGGCAAATTCTGGCTGCCTTATTTAAACAAAATGTGTCCTTTATTTCAGGGGGACCACTCTGTTAAAACGATGATGATTTGTGTCTGTAGCCATATTGCTGCCATTTACACAAATTCCCTGAATTTGTGTCTGAATTCCTCTTTGTGAATTAAGTGTTGGAATGAGGTCCTTGCTCCAGGAATGGGCCAGGCTGCAACATTCCAGGGGGGAGGCATCCATCCTGTTTTTCTGGCTCAGGAGCAGCAAAGCCACTGGGGCCATGGCAGTCCTGGGACACAGGAGTGGCTGGGATGGAYACGTGGCCATGCCCTCACCCTGCCTCCCAAATGCATGGGACAGGGTGTTCAGATTAAATAGACCTTTATACCCTTAAGAGCCCAGTTCCCATTAAAGCCTGGGAAATTTACTTTCCTGAGTGCCTGAACTGAAAATTAGGCGTTGACTACGTTACTTCCCAGACATATAATTACAAATATCACTCTCATTTAAATGTACATAAATTTGCGGAACCAAAAAGCCCATTAAAATATGACCCAATAATATTTTAAAGCATTAAATTAGTTTGTAGACCAATTAAACACAGGTGTTGTTCACCCAACAAAATGTAAATAGTCTTGATTTTTTTTTATGCCACAGCTGTAGGAACCCTATTTCTTTTTCATTTCCAGATGAGTATCTTTATGCTGGAACAGCTTCTGATTTCCTTGGCAAAGACACTGCTCTGACACGTTCTCTGGGCCCTTCTCACGACCACCATTACATCAGAACTGACATTTCTGAACATTACTGGCTTACTGGTAAGATCCCAAACATATGCTGTTGTCATTTGCATTGTGCCTGCCTCTGAAGTTAATAGCTCCTTCCTTATATAAATATATGTCCAGTAACTATAAATATAGATATTGTATCATGGAGGCTTTGGATTACGTAGGCTTTTTTTAAAAAGCTCAGTGGAACAGAAATGCACTTGAGAAAAGTCACAGAGGTGAAMATGCTAATTAAGGGAAGAGTGGGAGCATAAGACTTAATCATAGTTTCCGTCTTTGATGTGTATATCTGTGTATAATCCTACAATTGAAATAATATCATGACTGAAATGCTTCTATATCCAGTCTTGTCAGAATAATTTTTTAAACTGTWTTTTCCAATCACTTGTTCTGTATAGTTCATCACATGTTGAAACGACAGACTAGAAATCCCACATTTTTTGCTAGGAGGTCTTTTTTTTTCTTTTCCTTTTTTAGGGGGAAAAGTACCCTTTGTTGCTGTGAGGATCATTTTAAAACCACTAAGGGCACACTAAAATAGCTTCCCAAGCAAAACAGTGCTTTTTCTTGCCCGTTGAAAAACATTGTGAGCTAGTAAACCCTCTAAAAAACTGGCTGCATTTGCACCCAGCCAGTCTCAAACCACACACAGAGTAACATGGAAAACTTCCCTCACAAGCTAACYCTGCTCAATTAAAGCATCCCCCTTTTAGCTGTCAACTGTCTTTAAAGATGTGGCAGCATTGGTCCTGGCTCAGGATGCTTGTGTGACTATTATGGGTGCAGTGTAAGGCCAGGGCTTGCTGACCACAGGGTTAAGTTGTCTTCCCAGCAGACAGCTTCTAAAAAGGATAATTTTGCCTCTTAACTCTTTGAGACTTCAACAAGAGGAAATGTTCTTTTTTTTTCCTTAATAATTTTTCCCTACCCCTTCTCTTTCTTCTGTATTGTTGCCTTAAATTTMTATCTAGGTGCAACTCCATAACTCCAGGATTTCTAATGTGAGATAAGGAGAAAAAGCCACTTACAAGTCATGTTTTCCTTTCCAAATAGGAGACTGAAGAATCTCACTCTGCTGACCTATCCCACTTTCATTTCCTGTGCTGAAAATCTTTCTTATCTCACCTCTCCTATCTCATCTCTGATTTCCACACGCCTCTTGTGCAGTGCAGAGCAGAAATGGACTGTGATATGGACCACGATGGGTCCATCCAGGAGTCAGTTCTCTARTTCTAATTAGCCATGCAACTGCAYGTCCARTTTTATCACTGATGGCCTGCAGATGCTCAGCATGGAAAGGTGACTGGGTAGCTGCTTTYCTAAGGGATGCAGTAATAAGGTAAAAACAAAGGTTTACTGTGGTTTGGCCCTCAGGAGCATCTGGTGCAATCATTAGTATAGATCCAYATTGATGAGCATTACAGGGTTCAGCTGCCAGTCCAAAAGAACTTGTAGCTTAAAAATACAGTTCCAAACATTTATTTCTCTTGTTATTGTTTCTTCATGAGCAGTTTGAGGCAAGAGAACAGAACAAGAAAACAGAATAAACTGTAGGTTTGAGAAATGTTTAAATGTTTTAGTGGGAGGAGGGGGTGTCTGCCTTTCCTCTCTCATTTAGATTGATTCATGATTTATTCTGTTTTCACTTAAAGCATCTGTATTTGTGAAACTTTTCTAAGGAGAACAGTATATTAATATGTCTGGGTCTGAAAAACAGCTTTAATGTGCTAGACTGTGAGGTGAAAATTGCCCCACACTATATAAACACTGAAGACCCTATATATTCTTCAGGTTTACCTTGTTTCCAGCCATATAAAACCCTACAGCCACAATTCTGTCTAAGACTTCACAAACACAATCCATTCAGTGTTATACTAAGAGGCATAGACATAAACTAGGTGCTTTTAATATTTTGAAACGGTCCTTTTAAGGTTGGAGAAAATTTGAAGTGCARCTTGAAATGACGGCATCATTTTTGCAATAAGCCATAGGGTGGCCAATATATTTCTAGTTTATTGTGTAATGTTACCAATTACATACTTCTGTGCTTTCAGCCGATATTGGTATAAAGAAAATATTTACTTGATTTCAGATTTAAAACTCCCATCTCATGTAAATCCCCTCTTGCCTAAATCTACTGCCCATTTACCAAGCATGTGTTAGACCTMCAGTAAAAGTTGTACATACTTGGATAATTGTACAATTGGAAATAAATTATTACCATGCATGACTTATGTTTTACTTAGGATAAGCATAAAATGTACAGCTTGTTTTCATCCAGAGGGGCAAGGAAGTTTTGCTATAATGCRCCTTAATATTTTTAAAGTTTAGTCTTATTCTGTTTCTGGAAACAAAATTATCCTTTCCTGAGGGAAGGGAGGTAAAGACAAAGCATGAGGGAAAAATGCGTGGGATACCTTCCAGTTCCTTGCAGGGCATCTCTATCCTGSCTAATTAAGACATGTCCTAATCTCAGTGACTGAATAGCAGCTCCACAGAGGGGGAAGGAGGAAGGCAGCTAATCTTTCCCATGACTCAGGCTCACACGTGCTCATCCTCCCTCAAGGGTGGCACTGGAGCAGAGGGGAGCAGGGCTGGGCTATCTGGGGTTCCCACAGCTGCTCACTGGAGCTGTCTCACCCAGGGACAAGGCACGTGGGGCTGGTGGCTCCTCTCCGGATGGCAAAGCCACCCACTGGAACTGAGTCTGCCCTGTGCCAGCCCCGTGGGCAGAGAGCACCCCACAGGCACCCAGTGAGCAGCTGCACATTCCTCCCTCCTTCGTAGGAAGGGAAGGMCATAGCTGGAACGAGGGCTTCCTTGAACTGCATTCATCTCTTTTTTTTTCCCCTTTTCACTCTTTTCATAGCAATTTAGTYGTCTTTTCCAGGGCAAAGTCTTGGAGGCAATGAGTTCTTTATATCCTGCAAACTTTGGATGGGATTCAGCTCCCTTAGCTGTAGAAGGCAAAAGCTAGCATCCTGTCTGAGCTCAGTCCTTTTGCTTGCCTCTGTAATTTACTGAGCGAGGTGACACTTCCAGAGGGTGACTCACCCCGCCTATTGTAGGAATCTGTCTTAAAATAGGATTATTCATTGTCACTTTGTCCCTCCCTGAGAGAGGACCTGGCTGAGAATGGGTTAGGAGCTTGACTTCTAGGTGGTTATGGTAAATGAGGTAAGCACTGTCCTTTGTATTCTGTCATGCCATGTATTTCTGGCAGCCCAGCTACACAGAGGTGCTGCTTCCYGCTGTTTCAGGTTGCTTTTTAATTTCTTTGTGCTCTGGAACAGCCACTCCTTTGTGGGTCTCTTTTTCTGAGCCTAGGTTCTCCATAGGTTGCTCTGCCAAAAATCACTGCTGGTTTCAGAAGGGGGTGATGGCCAGCAGGTAACCAACAGCYTCCCCAGCAGTGAAGAACCAACTGTATCAGCTTTTCCCATCAGACCACATGAGAAAAAGCACAAGCAGCACATGTACCATCTATTGCCAGAGCTCATGAAGCCATCATTCCCCAGGCTGGTTACATGCAATCTAGCCATGAGCTTAATATGTGGGGAGATCTTCTGCTGAAGCAAGTAGTAGGGGGGATAGATCTGTCTAKGCAAAAACAAACAGTAGTTTAAAATCATCATAATTAGTTTTTTCTCCCATGAAAAGAATCCAAAAGCCTRATTCACAGTTAGTTTAAATGCACTTTTATATGTTGGATGGATGGATTAGAAAAGATGAGACAAAGATCTCAATTACAGAACATTATGTGCTTTTGAGATCATAATCTCTTCCATTTAATTATTTTCACTTCGTCTTCATATCSTTTACAATGTATTTCTGTTTGAATTTAACTTCCAATTTCAGTGTTTTCAGTTGTGATTTAAAACTGTTAAATGTTAGTGTTCCTTTAATTTGTTAGAGATTCTTCTAAATSTGTTCCAGGAATTGGTATTGAGACATTTATTTTTGCATTTGGCTTGCCAAGGAAAGCAATGAAGTTTAATCTTCAAACCCCCATACATTGAGTGTTTTGTTCTGTGAATGTGGATTAAGAAAAAAAAAGGATGTGACTTTCAAAAACATGGAATAGAAGAATTTCACAGGTTTCCTCTTAAATGGCTATTTTGCTAACCACATATTTAAGAAACCATACTAGAAGCGTATTTATGTATTTATTCATGCTTTGAGATCTAATCTTCAAAGTAGCCTTACAGGCCCTGAGGGGTAATGGAATATTTTCCTCAAGCTCGTTTTGAAATCCTGACTTAAATTTATAGATCTTGGTGCCTCCATCATTTCATTTTTTCTGCTGACACCATTCTCTGGTGACAGAAAGGTTTAAAATGGAAGCAGCACTGTGACTATTTTCACCCATAAATTTACTCTTCTGTCACAAAGGTGCACACTGAGCACTTAAACACATCCCATTTTGTCTCAGGCCCTTTGTCTCGGACTGCAAACTTTTGAATCAAGGACTCCCTTTTTCTTCTATGTGTACTGTGGAGTTCATGGTGAAAATTCCTCAAGGCTTATATAAAGTAACAATCATTATGAAAAGGACAAAGGCATGAACATATATTGAAAGCTGATAATAGTGTTCCCCCATATAAACAGTGTGCTCTGTTTGCTCTGCATTCTTACACCACCCTYCTTATTGCTTTCTGCTGCAGCCTACCTGATACTGGGGGACAAAGACTGTGTATTTTATTGCTGAAAGAATGTATTTTAGAGTCAAGGGTCTCTTTGCACTGTATTTGTATAGCCACTTCTGTTTAAAGAAAAACATCATTGATCCAAGTGCCCTCAGAGGAGCTCATCTATTGCAGCACACTGGGGAATGTCTTAAAAACCCCTGCCCCAAGTAGCTGGTTCASTTGTGCAAGGCAGGCCTGTTGGCTGCTCTGCTGCAGTCATGGACCCTGGAATTGCTTCAGTTTCTGATTTTAGTGCAAAATTACAAGGGAAACAAGCAAACAAGAAGCCCCAATACTGAAAACAAAGGCCCTCAACTAGACAAGCTAACAACTGAGAAAGTAGAGCAAGATTGGAGACCATGGATGAGGGAGCTTGGGAGCAGAGAGGAACATCTTGGCTCAGTAAGCATGCCTGCAAGATGCAGGCAGACACCCACGCTTGCCTTGGAAGAGACCAGGAATAATGCAATGGCCCAGCATGCCACAACAAGGCATTTTTTGCAAAAAGCAGATTTATATAAGCCAAAGAAACGTTCAATTGATATAGCCAATCTGTTTTCAAACACAAGGAACTGTGTCTTTAAGAGTGACCAACCAGTTTTGGAGTTTGTTGTTGCTGTGCTAACTGGGGGATCCCAGCATGGCACTGTGTTGGATTTGTCTTGGAGCCCTGGTTACTCAGAATTTTAGACTTTCTGTGCTGACAAACACTTATCCCCAAGGGAACACTACATTTGACTTCAGGCCATAGAGAAAATTTCCAAAATTTAATTATAAAACTAAGATCATTAGTGTATAGTTTGCATAGAAGTGTGTAATACCACATAGTAAAAAACTTAGAATTTAAAGCTTTAGAAATAGTAATATATATAAAACAAGATAGAAGTTTTAAAGCAGAAGCTCGTCCTTCTTCACCTTCTTTTTCCTGGGTTTGGGTGATATTGTATACTTAAATAAAAAAGTCCACATTACAAACTACAAGTAGTTAGTTATTGAGCTAAAAGTAAAAATAATTTAAGTATCATTTCTTAATTAAATAGTTTATCCTTAAAAARCCTYATAGAGAGATACAGCTCCATTTTTTAGGTTGTTAAAATGAAGCACTACAGAACTCACAGTTTGTGAGACTMTAATATAAATAAGAACTAATAAACATCTAAATCCAAACAAAAAAAAATACTCTCTCATACATTTAATCCCAACCCTGACAAAAAAAAGTTAAAAACTCCACAGATTTCGTAGATATATAGTCAGTAAGATTGCTGTATCACAGATATGTGGGAAACATTCCTTTGCAAACTATCTCTAGTAAACAGTAGTATATTTCTGTATTGATAACTGCTGCCATGAGTAATTAAATTAGTTCGAATTCTACCAGGTGATTTCAGAAAATCTGCTTAGCTTCATTTTGGTGGCAAGAGCAGTAAGTTAGATTTGTGTAGGCAATACTTTTTACTGAGAGTTACTCTGTTTCCAAACAGAGAATGATAACCAGTGCTGCGTACTTCTGCAGGTTGTAGTAAGATCTACACACAAAAACATTAGCCTGAGAGTAAATACTTCAGACTCCATGGTGGTTTTCACTTGGACTTAGTAAGAAAGTGGCTGCTACATATCTATATAATAATTTTATTTCACTGAAAGATGTAACATAAATGCAGAGTTTAACAGCAAGTGCTAAGGCTTTTCTCCAGATTTTTAACCCCCTTTTCTTTCAATTTCCAGGAGCGAAATTCATTGGAACTTTTCCTATCCCAGATACCTATAACCCAGATGATGATAAAATCTACTTCTTTTTTCGAGAAATATCACAAGATAGTGGCACATCTGACAAGACAATCCTTTCCAGAGTTGGGAGAGTTTGTAAGGTGAGGACTCTATCTTTTTGATAAAAATTAAGCAAGTGTGGYTTATTTCTGTGACAAACGTGTTTTYCCCTTTGTTACCCAGTGASCCACTGTAGTAATTTTTCTGAACATTGATTACTAATGCCATCTGAAATTTACTTGGCAAAAAAAGGACTTGATATTGACRGTGCACTCTTTTAAAAAGCTAATAGGTTTATGAATTATAATCCTGTGTCCAAACAGTAAAGTATTGACCTTCAGTGCAACAATATCATGTTTTGCTTCATGAGCTTCCAGTGAGGGTGGATGAATCAAAGTGAACACAGTGGCAAGGTATTTGGGGTTTTGTGGAAAGTGCCCATCAATGCATGGACTTACAAACCCATTCCTTAGCTTGGCTCTGTACACCATTCCTGGGCATTGCTGAGAGCTGGGGTCAGTCATTTGTTTCTGCACATCCCTGATAACCTGCTGGGCTGAGGGGAGGCTAAGGAAATACGCAGTTTCTGAGATACACCCACATCTGCCTGGAGGTTTCCTCCCTTTGGAAGAAGGGCAATCCTTGACCCATTGACCAGGAGGAATGAAACCCTGKGTCTCCTGCAATGTAAAAGTTCATTTGGCTGGTGCCCTGACCTCCTTTGAATGATTACTCCTTCCCTTTCTCCTTCTTTCTGCTTGGGTTTGCCTTTTATGAAAGATTTGTGCCTCAATGGTATATACAGACTTAGGCTTTCATGAGCTTCAGTCTTTTTGGAGAAGCATCTCTGTCAAGGGCAGAATCCTCCTCAAAAGACAAGAAGAAAAACATCATTCCTGCACATGAAGACAGCAGTCAGTGTAGTTTGCWGTTTAGCAGCCTGATGGTTTCACTGAGGTCTCTACCCACAGTGGCAGAAGGGTTTGTAGACTTCTGTGTCAAATGCACACTCTGTCCAGTCCCTTGTCCCCTAGACATTCTGTCCTTCTGTTCTGTAATAATAGAAGCAGTTAGCAGAAGTACTCCCATCCTGTCTTTGGGCCCTCAGGAATCACTGGTAAAAATCAGGAAAATGGAACTTAAAAGCTGCCTTCATATTAGTAACAGAGTAAACATAAGCTTTGAGCAAATAYTTATGTTGTGATAAATTAGTTTATCAGCAGCACCACAGAAGTCACACAAGTAGGTACATTTCTATGATTTTGTTCAGAATCATTAACAGACTTGCAATTTSTGAGCAGTGTGACTCTGCTGGCAGTTTCTCGAGAAACTTGAAAATTAGTACATGAGCAAAAGTGTTTGTGATTTGCAATAAGATGTGTGTGGGAGAAGAGCACTCAGTCAGCTATGGACACACACTGAAAAAAACAAAGAGTGGACAAGTGTATGGATGTGTAGATCTACAGCTGCTCTGCAGTCCAGCAAACTCCCAGCTCCAACTGAGATTTCAGTGGCCACAGCCATTTCACACTTCTGTCCTTGACCTAAAGTGTTAAGATAACAAAACATTCATTCATAAATCAGTTCTCTAGTAGGTTTTTAGCCAGACRAAAGAATGGATAATCTTTAGTTGGGTATTTCACAGCRGAGTGATTAATGACRGAATGGAAATGCAAACATTTATGATTTGCTGCTWGACATGGCATTTGCTGATTATGAGAGAGCACTTAATGCATTAGGAGAAATTGATAGACAACATTTTCAAGCCAAGGCACATGAGAGAATATAGTAAGCTAAGATATATTGGCTAGAGAAAACCAGCATCCTTTACCTAGAGAAAAAGGGAGATAAGCTATCATAATAAAAGCAAATGTGTTGTAAGGAAATCCTAATGACTGTGTATAATCATACCTCAAATGAGAATGAATTTGTAGAGTAATCATGTTAACGGGAGAAATGTCATGAATTTTATTTTTAGTAGTCAAACCAAAACAATGAAAACTGATAAGCAAAGTGATTATTATTAATAGTTCTACACTGTCTTCTTTATTTACTGAGCACTGGTTGCAGAATTCTTTTGATAATCCAKACTCTCCTGCATTTTTATATTTGTCTTAATTACCAACAAATTAAAAACTAWATTTCTAATTATTATAATAAAAATAGAATTATTATGGGTATTTGATAGAAATTAAATATGCAAATAGACTTTGTTCATAGACTGAGACATTTTGGATCTGTGCTGTGGTATGAAACATCTGCTGTGCTTAATTGTCTCTGACATGGGAACAATGCCTTTGCAACAAYTGATAACAACAATTTCTAATTGCACTGTCTCATTAATGTGATCTGTACTGCACAGGGTTAAGCCTTTCCTTCTTTTCCTGTTAAGCAGAGAATAACAGTATTTGGGAGGAGCTCAGYAATTTCTGAAGTAGTTTGCATGGTGTAAACACAGTTTTTTTCTACTAGAACTTGATTGCTCTCTACCTCGCCATGCCTTAGGGCTCCTGTCCATTAATGCCAGAAACACATGCTGAAATTAGAACAGGCTTTGTTTTTAGTAAGGAGCTTAGTCAATGCACCCTATTCTTTGGCTAATTTCCAAGGGTTCAACAATATGGTCTCTCAGTGATCCCCTCCCTTAGGGAAAATCTCTGGAAAGCATTCCCCTTTCCCAGCTACTTTCAGACCCAGAAGGCTGCAGTGCTCTTGCTGGCAGCTCTTTGCCCAGAGTCCAGCAGCTGTCCCTTGTCCTGTTCAGCAGAGCATCTGCACCCAGTGCCCTGCAGCCTGTGCTGCAAGAGCGCGGCCGCTGCAGCTCTGCACAGCCTCCCTCGGCTCTACATCATCTCTGCTGTGTCACTGGCATTGGGGAGGAACTGCTTTCAGCAGCCACTTACAGATCCAGTTGTGTCATTTATCATGGCAAATGGCATTTCCTGTTTTTGGTTTGAGCAAGGCAGTAAAAGTATCATTGCCTTATCTGCAATACCTGATCCTATTTCTGCGTTCATACTTACATAAATTCCAATGTTTGAAGTTGTTGGTTTTCTTTTCATGTAAGGCCATAACCAAAAAGAAAAATTACTATTTTAGCCAGCAAAATTTATTTCTTTTTTAAAATGCATACAGTTAGACATATGTATATTAATTGATCGCACAGACCTTAACTTCTTAGGAGCATGAATCCACTTTACTCCTATTTCTAGAAACACAGACATAAGCTTTTACAGCTACACTGTTTTCCACCTCACAATGCTGAACCACTTTATATCAGATAAAGACAGGACACAGTCATTACACATTGAGGAAGATTTTGAAAAAAAATACAATTTCAGCATCCGTACATTGTGCCCTATGCAGTCCAGTAGCAAGTCAGCTTCATTTTTGTACATATTCACCACTAAATCATGGCAGAATTCTAATTCTGTTTATTGACAACTTTGTATATGTACAAGTATAGCCCTAGAAAAGACAGTTTTCCCTCCTATTTTCCCCACTCATATAAAGGGAGAAATAAAAATCTAACACAGAGGAGTCACAGAAAAAGTTTTGAAGAGGGAGGAAAGTTGTTGGAGCTTTTGTTTGTTAGTTATCTATATAGAAACACATCTTTTCATAGTTACACCTCATTCTATTGGAATGAAGTGGAAATTAGCCAAAAGCAGTAGTCTCTCTGCTGCAGTATGAAAATCCTGTTTATTATTACAGCGGTTTGCATTTGCTGTGTTACAAGCTTCTCTTTAATGGTTTTGGTGATGTATTGCAAAAGTTAAAGCTTGCAGTCTTAGGGGCTGGTTTCTGAGACCTCAGCTGCCAAGAAATCAGACTTCAGCCCCTGATGTTTTCCCATATTTCCCAAAGTGTTTGGTATCCAGAAGCAGCCTTTGTTCTAGTGGGAACAAGTGAGCTCTTTGTCTTTTTTTCTCCTTTTTTTTCCCCTTTTTTTCTTTTTTTTAATACCGTTCCACCCCTATATATACCAAGCTGTACCTGGGGAAAAGAATACTGCAATTAGACACAGCCCTCTTGGTTAAACTGTACTTTCTAAGCTCACTGGAATGTAATCATTTTAAGAGCTCTTGAGTCAAGGGCCCTGGACACACCCTGCATTCCACCTTTGGGTAATGTAATTTATTTCCAAAGCCATGAACATCAGCAGAGTTCAAGGCTGTGACCTTGCCTCCCGTCTGGTGCTTAGAGCAATTTGTATTCCCAGAATGGCAGGAGGGAGCTATTCCTCTGCAGCTCCAAGTCCAGAGCCTCCATGGGCTTTGCCACAGGGCTGCTGGTGTGTGGAAGTTTTTCTTGTCCTGGCTRTAGTGTAGCCATGCCTTTACTGTGACTAGGGATAACTGGCCCATGATCATTATTGGTATTTCTGTGTTGTGTAGATAATTATCTCTCCCCAAAGCCCTTGGAGCTGTCCTGGCAGTGTCCTGCTTTCCCGTTCAGCCACACTAGCCAGGTCCCAGAAGCCAAATAGCCATGTTCACATGTTCTCAGCAGGGCTAATTAATCTGGGCTCAGAGCCMTGCTCGTGCAGCCTTCCTGCTTCCAGTTCTGGAGGCAACTCATTCCAGACAAGATTTAACTTCCTGTGTRTTACATGCTTACATACCTCCTTTGTCACCATAATATTGCCTACCCACAACTCCAGCCATGGGAAATATATATTTTTTTTCTTGATTTCTCAATAATAATGAATTAGAACTCTGAAAAAGTCGTCCTTTGAACAACCTTGGCCCCCATTTGCCTACTGAGTGTGCTTGCAGCCGTGAGTCCTTTGGCAACCAACTCCTCTCAGACTTCCAAATATGGTATTTGCACATTATATGCCATTTGAAAGTTTACAAATTATGTAGAAAAGCAGATGCTCATCATGATGATTTCATTTTTACAGGCTGATGTGTTGGAGGTTGTCCAGTTCCATAGAGTATCTGCTTCTAACTGTGATGGATTAAGAGATATAACATCAGGCTTTGTCAGGTCTTTTGGTCCAACTTTACTTATTGCCAAGGGTTATATAAGTATAGGAAGTTTTGTAAATTTCTGTCCCTCATGGGTGTGTTTCAGCAATTGGTGTTTTGAAAGGGGAAATCATGATTTACAGATGAGGCAAAAATATGTAAGAAATGCTTATATGTAAAGAGGTGTGACTGAATTTTACTGAACCTCAGAGAGAGTGAGAAAGAAGTTGCAGTGTCAAGATAGATCTTTAAAAACTGGACTATGGACATGCAGCTGCACAACCTCCAAAGCAAACTTTGGAAGCCATCCTAGTTGCCAGAGAGACTTTGCATGAGACACTGCCAGTGCACCTTGGCTCAGAAAGACTCCAGAGTTAATTGAAGTTCCTGTGGCTAATCCAAAGTCCCTGACTTGTGAGTGCTTTGGCTTAGATGTTCAAATACCTGTAAGAGTACAAATAATGACTTTTTGATTTTGAAGTTTTCCTCACATGATTGAATTATCTTCCTGTCTTTTTTTTCCCCTGTCAGTACATTTACTATAAAAATGAGCCATGGTTTGCAGTTTTGGTATTGTTCATTGAGTACAGTGTTGTAAATACAGATGTTTCAGGAYTGCAGATTCTAAAGGACTCTTTAAGATGATGACCTATCTTTGTTCTTTGGTCTCATGCCCTTCCCAGCTCTCAGCCTGTGGTTATCAATGCCATGATCGCAATATCTCATGCARATTATTTCAAGCACTTGTATGTATCCAAGTGAGGAAACTAATTATCAGGCATTCCCTTCCTTCACTAAAGGCAGATAACTTGTTTCYGGAGGAAGACTCCTTCCATCTTCAACCCAAATCACTCTCTGAAGGACRTATTTTCCACTGAGTGTAAAGGGAGCTCTGCCCTACTGAATCCCTGGAAGCTGAAATGCAAGACATTCTGATGTAAGAATGTGAAATTCTGAATGGCAAATTCAAGCTTATTTGTTCATAAAGAAACCAGTTTGTCCCAGTGCTGGGTCTCATACTCTTCCASTTTCACAGTGCTGTCAATCTGTTAAAATCATATAAATTCTGATGTCCTGATTGGCATTAATTGCATAATCCATCTAATTACTTGACTTGCCCTCATAATCAAGAATGCTGCCTTTTATAACCTGAAGATTTTGTTCTCTGTCTTTTTATATATTTCTTTTGTATGTATATAATATAATTTATATTATGTATATATGAAAATTTAGATGAGAGACAGGTAAAGGCAAGTCAAACACAATGGAATAAACCATGTACAATTCATACTCAAAATTTTAAGTAGATTTTCCTGAGAATCCTGTAACATGTTTTATTTCTTTAGCCATTAGACTTTGCTAACTTCAGATTCCCACTGAAGTTAGATTGAATAGCCAAGTGGTGGATATAGTAGAGTGCATTTAATTTGTGGCAGCATTTGGACAGTTTAGAGGAATATTCTTAATACTAGCATGCCTGCTGGAGGTAATCTGAGCAGRATTGCTGCATGGCCTTAAGGTAGAATGGTGTTTAGTTTTATTCTTTTATTTGTCCCAAGCCATCCTTGTCTTTACCTGAGCACGTTAGTTTCTGGATTTTGGGATTTTTTCACGGTATGTTTAGTAACAGTCCAGATTTTTTCTTTGCTGTGTAGTTAGATTTTCCAGTCTGGATCCCATCCAAAGATAATTTGGTAGAAACTTCTGGGTGTGATGTTTAAATATTTTCCAAAATAAAAATCAGCATTTTCCATGGTGAACCAAACAGTTTTGCATGCTCAGTGTACTTTCTCAATGAAATAAAAACAAGCCTGGTTGAGGAGCAGGAGCTCATTGTCAGATGGGAGCTGCAGACACTGAGGAGAAGTTACTTCCCCAAATTTACTTGATGWATCCATAGGAGAGCAGTCAAAGTTCTGAAGTCTGATGTGCCTTCTTTCTCTTGCTTATAATTCAAGTAATATTATAAATTATTGTAACTTATAATAATTATTATATAAATATTATAATTATAATAACTTATATTAATAACTTATATAATGTAATTATTATAACGTATAATTCAAGTGTGCTTTTATTCTCTCTCGAGTCACACTTCACATGTGGCTTGATGTTTACACCCATAGCCTGATGAAATCATGGGAGGAATCTTTATCTACATTTGTATGGTTTGGACAAGAAATTTTGCCCCTGAATTCCTGAAGGAGCAAGTTTAACTTTCCTGTGTTAGGTTGGTACCTCACAGAGTTGAGTGGGGACAGAATATGTAAAGTAAAACAAAATAATTATAGAAAGAACTGTGAACCTGAAGACAGAAGTTGAAAGAAGACTGTTGGCCATTTCCCCATTTATAAAGTCGGCTACAAGATTGGAGATTTTTTCCTCCATAATATAAGGCTTTGCTTCAGGGGATGCCATTTGTTTCTGGTAGCTTTGTCACATAGCTAAGCTTCAATAAGAGAAAGGCTCCAGGGCCTTTTGCAGTTTCAGCACTTTTCCTCTCTGTTCTCCAACATTTCCTTTTATTCAGGCCAGGAATTCTCTTTGGGTAGTCCTTTTGCACATCTTGCCACTGGCTGTAATTAATAACCTGCTTCTAGAAATTCCACTCATTGTCTTTTTTCTTTTTTCTTCCTTTTTTTTTTCTTCCTCTTAGAGGCTGTTCAGGATAATTACTGTCTTTAAAGTTTTATGAATCACAGTGTTTGACATCTTTGATGTAGACTGATTTTTCAGATAACTGCACTTTTTGTTCTAATGTTCAATTTGTCACTGTTACTTACAAGCAAATAAGAGATTTAAATCCCCAAAGATGCAGATGTTCTTTGGTTTTCTTGCCATCTGTTTTCCTGCCTCCTGGATTCCAAGCATAACATTTGTTCATTTTAATGAAGCTATATTTATATAGTATACAAGATACAACAGAATAGGAAATAGATACGACAGAAGGTCTTTAATATAAGTTGATTTTTAAATCACTTGATCAGAGAGCACTGTCTTTTCTGATGGCTTTTATTCTCATGTGAACTTATCTTTAGCTAGATGATTTGAAAAAACTTAATCTGCAATTAAGTTGTTTTGCTTAATTGCACATAAATTGCAGATCAGAAAACTGAAATTTCCTTGGAAATTTCCTTGGAAGACTCCCAAGAGAGGTGCATGACATGACCTTAAATTACTTCACAAAATTTACACTGTGCCATTTAAACAGCAGTCTTCCTGAATGTCAGAAAGCCATACAATTACCTATGCTCATGGAAGTGGGACATCTGATATTTGAATTCTCAATGTAATTTGGTAGAAATCAGRTTTCTCACTCCAAGAAATTGTTTCCTGCAACCAGCTCAATGAAAAGGGATGAAATTTTAGGATTTCTGTAAATAAGAGTCTGCCTGATTTATTAAAGTCCTATTGGATTACTTCCCCATTTATCTAAGTAATTTGTAGTTATGATTTTTTGTGATATTTTGGGGTAGTATTTCCCCAACAGGTGATAGGTTGAACAGCCCCCCTTCTAGCTGGCAATTATCTACATTTCTAACTCAGGCAAGCACAAGTAACCAAGATTTTGCAGRCACTTCTTTCTGTTAAAAAGAAGGTATTTCAGGCAGAAGTGTTGGTATTTGTTACAGCTTGTGAGATTACAAAGCAGTAAGTGCTAATTAAAGCTTTATTTATATTCAGAWTGAAATATGCAGTCCCTAAGTGCCTTCATCTGTCCAGTAACAAAGTTTATAGTAAACACAGCTAATCCGSTGTGCTTAGAAGTGATATTTTGGGAGATAAGATTTCAGATACTCAAGGCTGGTTGGCTGTTAAAAGATTAGCCATATTTTTGGAATGAAAGGCTTGTTCATGCTGCCTTCCCCTTCTCTCAGCACTTAAATTTATCTTGTCTCCTTGTCCAATCTCCCTGAAATATTTAGAGTTCTTTGTATTCAGACCATATCTCTTGTCAAAAATMATTTCAGTTAATTACTTAAACAGGCTTGAGTCAAACCTCTGCTTGATATAAATCAGCTGAATGGGCTTCTTAGTAGTCTATGACTTCGTGTTTAATTCTAACTTCTGTCCACCTGTGCACTAACTGGACTTTGCTTTGGTGATTTTCACTCTTTCATGCATTTCTTCTAATCCACTGACTACCCAGCCTGTGCATCCTGCTGTGTTTATATCCTGCTCTACAGCCAGCTCACAGCATTTGAGCACATCAGTGATTCATTCCAGACTGCTACTACTAAATAATCTCTTTGGCAAAAGAGGCTGTCTTCTTTCTGTAGCAGCCCAGTCCCAAACATAACTTGGGCCAGTGTTTCCTTTGTTCACCTTCTCAGAGGCCAATAATTAGGAATGAGGGTCCAAGGAATCTCCACCAGAGTGGGCAGATACGATGCAAAGTGAGTGAGTACRCATCAATATGGTCTGAAGGAAAGGAGAACAACTGCATGTTCTCCAGCACCTGAAGCCTCAAGATGGGTCAAAGGCTGACCTCATATGCRCCAATAAATAGTACGAGGAAGGAAGGGGTGCCCTTTCTTAAAAAAATAGACATTTACTGAGCTTAGTAAGATRAATTCTACTTGAGACTGGAGGAGCAAAGACATACCTAGACTATAAATAGTTTCTGAGCCTCCTTAGTCTGAGCTGAACTAATTCTATATGTAGATAAAATCATGGCCTTTGTCAGTTCCTGCACTTTCTCAGTCAATCTCAATGAATCCTGGGCACGTTGTAGGAAAGGAAAGACACTGTATTAAACAGAGATGACATATAGAATTGAGGAGTACTATATGTCTACTGATCCAAAAAATCCCCCAAARCCACAAGCAAAAATATCTTCMTAGTAAAATGTGCTTTTTATTTTGCTGAGCCGTGGCAGTAGGAAGAAGAATGTTGAAGGATGTGTCAGCATATTATATGTGCAACTGTCTAAATCAGTGAAAGGTCTTTTCAGTCTCTCTGCACCATAAATTTGTCATTCTCTGGCTTCAGAAGGACTTGGTAGCTCTTGGAATGCTGACTGGTCACTGGATTCCCTTTGCTCCATTATAAAGTGTACAGTGTTACTTTGGCAGCTTTGGGGTATGTAAAGCACACCAAKTGAATGTCTGTTCTAATGCCTCTTAAATTCAAATAACATGGTTAACATCAGGTTCTGGCTTGAGARCAAGCAAATATAGATACATCTTAAATCCATATATTTTATACTTTACTGCACATAGCACTTGCTAAGATTGCTTCCTTTGAGCACAATGTCTGGTTCACACTGCTCTCTAACAACTCAGTGGAACTACTGATACATTTAAAATAYGCATTTGTGAAAATGCTGTGGTGGATCACAAGTTAAGGTTGGTAAAACACAAATACAAATCTTCCCATCTCTTGCAGAAGCTGAATGCTGCAGTGATGGGAGTAGGAACTAGACAAGTGTCCTTCTTCTATTCCAGCCCCATCACTTGCTCCACGCTTTMTTCCTGTTTTCAGATTTTAGTCAGGTAGTTAGAGACATCTCAYCTCCTGTGATGCTGCACTGCATTCACCAGAAATCAAAGTGGGAACCCTGMAATGTGAGATTTGCTTAGCTAATCYGAATTGCCAGAGGAAGGAAAATCTTAACACTCCTTGCTTTTTAACATTCTTTGTTGCATCTTTGTAGTTGTTTGGTTTCAACTGCACCACAAAGTCTGTTTGCTCTGCCTTTGAACACAACACACATGCAGAGGTTTTTTTTTGCTATTTGCTTCAGGCTGCTAATTTTGACACTTTTGTAATAAATCTGTTGGGTAGATGCAAAGCTTCAGGCTTGGCAGAACCTCAGGAAATCAAGAGAGGAGGCAGCAATTCTTGTAAGAGGAGGAGTTCCAAAGGCCATATATTAACAGGAATCATTTCCAGCTGAGCTAATCTATTYGAAAGTAGCAGGTACATGAAAAGGAAAAGCAGTTAGAGTGCATTACCAGAGAAGTGTTACTCCTTGTGAAGTGATTTCACCACTTTAAACCATCTTTCTGAATGCCTGTAGTATGTATGATACAGCCCTGAAGGGCCAAATACAAATGTGGTGATGACATGTAATTGCCACCACCCAGTGTTTCCTACTCKGGCTGGTTCTATGCCTTCAGATTGSAAAGTGGATTAAGAAAAAAGTGATTTCTCCTAATGAACCTGAAGGGGCTGATTATGTATGGCTAAATTCATGGTCCTTAAACTTACAGCACAGATCCCATAAGCTTCAGAGTTCATAACTGAGGGGAGGAGGCACCTTCCTTGGATCATTCAGAACCTACAGCTGGGAGACTACTGCTGGTGATGACATGTCTTTTAAGTGTTTCAATTCTTGCTTCCTGCTGGTGTATCATTGCCCTTACCATTTTTAGGATAAAGAGTTCTGGGGGCCAAATAGCTTTGCAGAACCTAARTAGTTCTGCTGTTTGGAACCAGCAGGGTCCTTCATTTAGTCCATGGACGAAGCACATGAGCAAACTCCCAGTTTGGCTTCTTAAAATTTAAATCTTCTAAAATCTACTATCCATACACCTCTGCTGATCCAAGTCAGTAGAAGGTCACTCAGACCTTCAGAAAGGTAGTTCCAATTTCAAGGGACTGTTTATAGATTTTTTTCTTTCTCCMGTGGCGAAAGGAAATTTGGGCAAGCATGCTTGTGTTTTGGAAACCCCATGTAAAATAAATTAAAAAAAAAATCCCTGTTGCAAGAGAACAGACTGATATTTCTGTAAGAATGATTATTAAAATAATATGACTGGTTTTGCCTGGAATGCGTTTTTCTCTGTACCGTGTACACAAAAAAACCAGTGCAATATTTGCATTGTAAGCTCCTGATGAATATAGTTTTCCTTTTTTTTTGCAAAATCTATCCAGAATGTTCTGTTCTATTATTTGGTTTGTAAAGAATTTTGAAGAAYAACTGATTATAAAAATTAGCCTCACAGAGAGCAAGAAATCATGTCATATGGATATTCCAGGTAAAAAGCTGGTGAAGGAACTTTGCAATCAGTTTTGGGTATAATTRGAAAATTTGAATTTCCCTCTCTCTGAGCTGATAAGTAACTACAGAAATGACTTAGAAAAGGCTCTCCTACACTCTTTTAGGAAAAAGAAAATAAAAAAAGATTTTTATGTTGTTGTGGTTAAAGCCAACTGTGGAATCAGACAGAAGATGCACAGTCCATACTGTGCTGTCATGTTTTAAAGCCCTAACTTTTTTAATATTTAAGAATTTCATTTTATTTTGTTAGAATGATATGGGAGGCCAAAGAAGCCTAATAAACAAGTGGACAACTTTTCTGAAAGCCAGGCTTGTGTGTTCCATACCTGGTCCTGAAGGGACAGACACACATTTCGATGAGCTGCGTAAGTTGATTTATCTTTAATGATTTATTTTGATGTTAGTAATACCTGCTTTTGTTGGATTTTTTCCCCCTCTGGTTTATAGAAGCACTATGTCTTGTTTTGATTTAAATCTTCTTCCAAACAGGGCTAGTAATACCTCTGACTTTGATCAGAAGTCCCTGATTATAACTAATATTGATATGATCAGAGTTRCAGTGTTTTTCACTTTCCCTCCAAAAGCTGGAAAGTAAAAATCTGATTTGGTATAAAACCCACACTTACCTGCAAATGAACACGTTTCAGAATATTGCTACAAATTCACATGGCAGAAACTAAAATTCCAACAAAAATAAAAGCTGGTTATATTTTTACAAATTTCTAGTCACAGATAGTTAATGTAGAAATAGTCAGTGGATGTTTTTTTAACTAAAAAAATTAAAATCCCCAAATATATTTTTCTCATTGCAGAAGATATATTCTTACTTTCTACACGAGATGAGAGGAACCCTCTTGTGTATGGAGTCTTCACTACAACAAGGTATGTGTTGGGATCATGTTTGGCTCTGGAAACAAATAATGAACATCTTACTCAGAACTTTTATACTTTTGTATATACTTAGGTTTTCTAGACTAGATCCTGATTCCTGAGAGCAGTTAGGAACTGCTGGAATTAGGTGTCCAATGTCAGGGCTGTAGTCACTGAGGATGATATTTTTCAGAACTGCTATGAATTATGTCCCTAAACCTTTGTGTGCCTAACTTTTGAGAGTGATTGTAAAAAGTAATGTAAATGTAACAATCAAAAGCAAGCTAGATTATTTCAGCTTCATCCAGTGAATTTGTAAATTTTTATTATATTTTTTGATTAACCAATAGTTACAATTTTACGTGAATAATTGTTGTGAAGCCTCATTTCTGTAAGCAACACTTTGACGTCTGCTATTTCTTAGTATCAAAATTACTCTCTAAACTGATAGTTGGGTGATTTTATAGTTCAGGGTTAATGAAAGGATAACCCAACTGTATCTCGGGGGGTTGCACTAATTAATTAATGACCTTTCAGATCAATAGTGAGATGCTCTCTATAAAAAGTCAGAAAGAAAATTAAAAATTCTTTCATCTCCAGAACCTTTGAATTAAGTGTAAATGGTGACTAGACAAATGCTGATGAGTATGAGTACAATGAGGAATTGCCAAGGCACTCCTTAGTTCAGAAGCAGTAACCACAGTAGTTCTCTAGAATATATAACCACAGAAAATACTCTAAAACTGAAGTAAATATTGCACAATAAATGAAATGGTTTGTGAAGCAACTAAAGTACATGCTACTCAGCAACCTGGCATGGTGTTCTTTGGAAAACTGAAACATTTTAGATTTTTTTAGACAAATGCATTTTAAAAAGGGAAAATTCATGAAAATTCAGTAAGTGTTTAATTTTAGATCTTGTTTTTTTGGTCTTTCCAATGGAACGTTTAATTCTCAGGGACCTCACCTATATCACTAACATATGGGCTTCTAGATGTGAACACAATGTAAATGAATGTCCTTCACTGGATAAAATTCTAATTAAATAGCTAGTAAAAATGAAGCTAGTAAATGATAGCTGGAAACTGTCAGCCACTAGAAAAATGACACCCAAGTACTCCCAAAGGCCAAACCAGGTTTCAGCYGAGCAAAGCTTAAAACTGTAACAAAGATGCCTTCAGTTCTAGCTTTCATTTTTTCTRGATTCTGTACTGCTTTAATATATAACTCTGAACTTCATAGATAGTGTTAGCAAGTTCTCTTCACAGTTTAGTTAGACAAAAGAATAATTTTCCAGCCCAAGAACCAAGGACAGCATTGCAGCTTCAGGCCCAAAAAGTATAAACAGCAGGGAGTTGAGGAGAGCAATCTGTGAGGATGGGACTTCATAACCTGAGGCTGTAATGGGACAATTAACCCCAATATGTAAATGGACCAAAACTTATAAAAGTGGGAAAATTTGTGACTGGTCCATTTTGGGTAGAGCTCCAGCTGGGCTCTTGCATTGCCCAAGGTCTATYCTTYSAAGACCTTTTARTAAATACCTACTTTATTCCTTTAACACTGTCTAGCCTCTGTTCCAGGTAGCCTGTCTAGGCATCAACAGCAGTGACATTAAACATCTGTAGTTAGCAGACCCGTGCTCGTTGATGTTCAGCAGCACATCAGCCGCCAGGTGTGGGATTGATCCCAGCCCTGTCGGGGGCTCCCTGGCTGGGGCACCGGGGCTGTTTGCAGCCTGCCCACGTTAAATGAGTTCCCTTAMAACCCCTCAGATTYTCCTGTAATCATGGAATCTTAGAATCRTAGAATCCACTGAGTTGRAAGAGACCCATTYGGATCATGGAGTTYRACTCCTGGSCCTGTGCAGGACCCCCAGGAGTCACGGGATGTACATGAGARCATTGTCCAAATGCTTCCAGAGCTCTATCAGGCTGTGACCACTTCTCTGGGGAGCCTGTTCTAGTGCCCAACCACCCTATGGGTGAAGAACCTTGTCCTGATACCCAACCTAAACTTCTCCTGACTCAGTTTCATCCTTCTTCATCTTGCAGCTCGGTGTTCAAGGGCTCTGCAGTGTGTGTGTACAGCATGGCCGAGATCAGGGCCGTGTTCAATGGCCCCTACGCCCACAAGGAGAGCGCGGATCACCGCTGGGTGCAGTACGAGGGCCGCATCCCCTACCCCAGGCCTGGCACAGTGAGTCTCTCCTTAATTACACACCTCTGGCTCTGCTCAAAAAGCAATCGTGCTTCACACCCGTCCCTCCCCAGGCTGGTAATTTATATTTTCCGCTCAGGATGTTTCAAATTATCCTCTCAACTCTTCCCCTCCTGTTGATAGCTCAGACTTCTACCTACACTGTAAGTATATAAATATACATTTTTCCATGTCTCTGAGATAACATTGTGTCCAGACTATTTCCTGATTGTCTTTCTTATTGTGGTCTCCCACTGTACAGCTTATTTCTGTCTGTTGGGATCACCTCTAAGGCATCAATGCTTCATAAAAAGCCAAAGGCATTTCTTTATATAGTTATCACGGGTTTTTTATCTGTGTTTCTATTACCTTCATGTCTGTTAAAATCATTGAGATAGTGTCACTAATTCTATTGTGTCTATTTGTGCATGTGTTATGTTTTGAAGTAGAATAAGGAGCTAACTGCTGGACATGTTATGTGATAAAAAGTAAGTGACAGGAAGAAAAGAGAAATTCTGGATCTGGAAATACTTTTAACCCCAGTCTCTTAGACCTCAGCTGTAACAGGCGAAAACGAGGAAGAAAACTGAAGAACTCATTAAAGTTTTCTTTCCCACTTCTGTCACAGTATTAAATTTCGAAAAGCACAGGCCGACATTACAGATGAGGAAGAAATGGTATTTTCAAGAAACACCTCAACTTTAAAAACATTATCACAACTCTTTGTACATAAAATTGTAAAAGAGCAACAATTTTATCTGGAATAGCTCTTCATTCTCTTGATGAGTTATTCAGTGGACGAGTATTAGGCAGCCAGCCGTGAGCTGTCAGTGTTGGACGTGGCCTAGAAGCCATGTGGCCATTTCTGCACTATATCTCTGAGCTCAGTGCTGGTGTAAGCCACATTATCTAGTTAATTTAGTTCACCTTTTCACATACTTCATTTTGTCTCTGTGTTTCCTTCTTTGTCCTTCCACTGGGCTGAACTGCGTGCTCCAAGCCGATGCTCTTTGTTGCCTGTCGTGGTCCCAGTGCTCGGCAGGTCAGGCCCCAGGTGCTGATTCCCTTTTCCCAGCTGAGGATGAGCCTCAGAGCAGCTCTCTCTCCAAAGATCAGGACAGCTCAGAGACTAATTTGGCCTGCCCATGATCTGCCCTGATGGACCAAATCTCAACTTATTTGGACAACATAGGCGTTGCTAGCTTACACATCTCTCTGTCATGTGAAATACACAGTGCCCGCATAAAGAASATTAAATTTAATTTTTTTGTGTGTGTGCAACTTCCACGGCTGGTTAAGAAGATCAGATTAATTTAATTTTAGCTACAAAAATGGTGCCAAGGAGAACAATAGCTGGTCCCATGGCATCTAAAGAGATTAAAATAACTCTCCTGAAAAACTCAGTGTGCCCCATAAGGATGAACACTTTGCACAGATAGACGAGTCATAAGCTCATTGCATTTTTGAGTGTATTAGCCATCACATGGTTGAGCTGGGATTCTCAAGGAAGGAAACATGCCATGCTGAAGCATGTCAGTGCTGATCTTTATCACTGATTTGAATATCCATGGTTGCTAGTTTTGTAGAAGTTGGAAAGTTTAAAGAAATATTTTCCGAAGGCCAGCCCTTAGCTCTCCAACTGCTTCCTTTAAACACCTGATAGCAGCTGTGAGGAAACAGTATCTTAAAAGTCCTCCAAACCTTCATAGTCTGTAGGAGTTTGTCTGACCAAGGACTGAGAAAGGAAGTGGATTTACTGAGGAAAGCTGTCAGAAGAAAGATATCTATCATATTTACTATATAGATTAGGTAAATGTATTGCTGCATAACTTTTTATCTGTTCCCTTAGCGAGCTGGATTGCAAAACACTTCAGGCTCAGTAGTTTGATGTAGGGTATCCAAATAAGTCGATTCATGCCACGCTCTTGGCTTGTGATGGGCTATGCCAGACTTGGACATGAATGGATTTAGRGTGGGATCTGGACAAGCAGTACTGTGCTAAAAGGCAAGGAAAAGAAGCAGCATGAACCTTGAAGACCACTGCAGTGTGAATGCTGAAGTRCTTTCTTTAAAGAATAATTTTGTCATATTTGTCAGCTGTGAGGTGGTTCAGGAATGCTCAGAACAAAGTCAGAGGGATAGTCTACCCTTTTTTAAGTTACTAGAACRTTTTTGAAATTTAAGCTCCTTGTAAGTGTTGCCTACAGTTGGCATAGCTAACACTGCTCTGATTCTATATTTCCTACACTTTAAGTTACTAAAAATAGCTGTTCTAGGAAATGCATTTCTTTTGGTGGTTGGCTTTGAGAAATGCATTGACTTCCTTTCMGCATTTATACAGAAGCAGGAGACTGCATACCCTAATTTAACTTTCTGCTCTGCTGCCTTTATCTCCTAAGTAAATAAAGCTGCTCACTATAGAGACTGTGACTACTTTGATTTTGAAATTTTGACAAAATGCTTCCTGTGGCAATTTGTGTGTGAGATAAACTCCCAACATGACCATGATATCATTCCTTCAGAATGCTGAGTGGGTTCAGGCAGCAGCAGCCCCTCTCTGCTCATGTCCCTGAGCTGTGGCAGGCTCTGCCTGCCCTCTGCTGTCATCAAAACACCCCTGGACACGATGGCAGGGGACCTCTGGCACACTCCACACCACTGACGCTGCAGAACATACAGCTCTTTAACTTCTCTCAGTGGTATTAAAATCCAAATGGAAATAATGGGAATTAAACAGTGGCAAGGCTTCAAATCTTTTTCCATTTGGAAGGTGAAAATAAAAAGAGACAGAAAGAAAAGCATGAAGCCGGCAGCCCTGACACAAAGGGTGAGTTGAAAACCAAGGGAGCTTTTGCTCTATCTGCTTTAGCTGTTTAAAAAATTGGACTTGCATATCTGCAGCTGTCCCCAGATAACAAATCCAGTTTTATTCCAGTCTTTTAGGGTTTCTCTCWGGAAATTATCCATTAATAAAGAAACCATGGAGAATTTCCGTTAAAATGTGTTCTGTATTCTGAAGCAGAGTTTTCATAATGCCCTCCCAGAAATCACAGRCTGCATTTGAACAGGATTTTCAGTGAATTAGGAAGAAGAAAACTTTTCTAGTTTCTTTATTGAGCTGTAGCAATTGCAGTGTCRCAGCAACTCATAGTGCCCATTTGGAAATTCTTACCGGGTACACAGAAGTCATACTAATTTCATTGAGTAAATGTTGYTAAGGTCAGATTTTTAGAGGAATGTCAATGTTTAAAGATGCAGATTAACACTCAGTCTGATCTACTGCCCAATGCAGGACTGTTAAATGCTAGCCAAGGCAATAGAAAGTGTTTTAGATGGGTCTGGATATCTTACTGATCTGATTTGTCAGAAGATTAAAACAAACATCTGAATGAGCAAAGYAAGAACCTGGCAGTCAGAGTCACTTAGCTACAAGAAGAAGTATCCCAACACATTACTCCTGTCCATTTGAAGAGTTTAATGTCTCACTTGCTTCTGCTCCAGATCTGAATATGGTCCTGGCCTCTTGAATTCTTTGTGTTTYCTTTTTGTTAAATGAGTTCCCTTACAACCCCTCAGATTCTCCTGTAATCATGGAATCTTAGAATCATAGAATCCACTGAGTTGGAAGAGACCCATTTGGATCATGGAGTTTGACTCCTGGCCCTGTGCAGGACCCCCAGGAGTCACAGGATGTCCAAGTGCTTCCAGAGCTGTCAGGCTGGTTCTGTGACCTCTTCCCTGGGGAGCCTGTTCCAGTGCCCAGCCACCCTCTGGTGAAGAACCTTGTCCTGATACCCAACCTRAACCTCTCCTGACTCAGTTTCATCCTTCTTCATCTTCTTTTCTCTCAGTTGCTTTCTCTCCCTTTCTTCAGTGAAACCTCTTCCTTTATTTCTTCTGCTAGTCCAGCGTGCAGGCTGATCAAGATGTGGTGTGCATTGGGACTTGGCTGTGCCACAGAGAAATACTGCCTGCCAAAAGCCTCCCTTGTCCTCCCTTCTGGTTAGTTTTGCTGCTTTAACAAGCKCATTCATAAAACATTTAAGTTTGCCCTTGTTATTTTTAGGCTTATCTTCCCCTTTCACCTATCTTTTATGGGACAGACAGCATTCTTTGCTTCTCCAATTCCTCTCTCCTTTGATCTCCCTACTGTAAAATGGGGCAGCTTAATTAAGTGAAATGTTTCACTTTATGGTTTTATTTTCCTCAGAAAGCCTCCTACACCTCCTGTTACTTACCAACCTGTTTTCCACAACATGAATCACCTTCCAGCTTGTAACAGCCTTTTGCAATGTTGCAAACCTTGTCACCTTTCCTCATGTTAGAGGTCAGCAGAGAATTGCAAAGTGCCACCTGCAAAGTCAAGTTCACTCATCCAGCTGGTCTCAGCTCAGCTAGCCTCAGATTAATGCTCAATTTTCTCAGCTTTTTCTATCAAGGGCACAGGTGTGTTAAATGGAAAAGCAATACAAAGTGCTCAAGAAAAAATCCAAGAACAAATCTTGCACAAACAATGGGATACAACCATTAAAAAAATAATAGGGAACTTAAATTTTTTGTTTGTGCTTTTTGTTGCAAGGGAAGAGTGAGTTTGATTCCATTTAAAATTGGCGCTGTTTGTTTTTCTCCTACAAACCTAATTTGTTCCTCTCACCCCAGCCTTCCTCCAGGCTGACTGAGGAGCTTCAAGGTTAAAARTGAAAGTCTCCCACTGAGTGTTCAGTCCTCCTGGCACTCATCTTGTAGAGAGCATTAAGGGTTTTTGTAGACAATATAGACAAATGTCCACAGAATGGACTGTGCAGCTCTGATCAGTCTRCAGAAAAGAAGCCACATGGTATTTAGGCCTCTCAGGAACCCAAGTTCCATCTTCAGTGCATTGGCTGTGTTGGAGATCCCCATTTAACACAGAAGTGAGAGGATGAAGGTAATTCCTCTATTTTATCTGCTGTTTGCTTGATGAGTCAGTGATAAGACAGCTTATACAGAGCCCGAAAGACTTAACTTATTAGTTACTAGTTTTGGCTAAGATGAAAGGTAATTAAACTATGGAAAGTAAAACACCTTCAACATGAAGGAGCAAGGAGTTCCCAGGACAAGGGACACCTRCTCAAGGAGGGAACCCCAGCCTAAGACATCTAATTCCCTGCTATGGGAGAGGTTTAGGAAATACTTCACTCTTTCATGTTTCATGTTATACTGGATACTTCCAGGACTCACAAGAGTGATTTGCTGGCATGGTTCTCAGTTGTCCTTCTGAAATCCATAAAAATTCACAGCCTGGACATTATAAAAGCAAGCAGATGCCTACTTCACTCAATATAATCAATCTACCCTGTAGCTGCTTGGGTCTCAGTGTTAAGTGGGTCTCAGGATACATGTGACAAGACACTTTAAAACTGGGACTTTCAACACACTTGTAATAGAAACCCTTTTGAGGTTCTCAGGGAGCAACATTATCTGTTTAGTTTAGTTTGTCAGTAGACACCAGCACTGCTGAACTGCAGATGCATCATTAATGAAAAGGATATGTGTTCACATACCTTATAGCTAGATTCCCAAATAATTGCCACCATTTTAATAGGTGTTAGATCCAGCAGCTCTTACTGAGTTCACTAGATGGTGTGAAGCACTATCCACTTTGGCAAATTGGAGGTTTATTTAGGAGCCCAGCTTCTGGCACCAGCTTTTGAGAAACTTGGCCACATTTCCCACATRATGTTAACACAGTCACACTGTGTGTCTCAGCATTGTGTGAGATCCACACATCCAGCACTCTGCTAAGCTGCAAACTTAATAAGACAAGTGAAAAAAGGAGAAAAACTTACATATGTGTGGTGGTGTTAATTTAGTGTGTATTTGCTTTTATTAAAGAAAGATTAGCTGTAACTTACCACCATGTGACCACATTCGGATACAAATAACAGGTGAGGGAAGAGAAGGCATCTTTGTAGATCACATGGGATCAGGACTTAGTCCATAGTGATTACTGTCAAAATTGAGCTCACATAGAAGGCATTTCAATAAATTTAAGTCACTATTGATTTTTCAAAACATTTGTGCCCACAGAGTTTATACAGCAGTTGAATAGAGATGCTCTTAGCACTTCCTGCTCTGTTTTTGTTGGGTTTGGGGGTTTTTGTTTGTTTGTTTGTTTGTTTTGGGTGGTTGTCTTGTTTTGTTTTGTCCTTCATTTCTGCYACATATATTTTTATCAAGTTATTATTTATGGCAGCAAAGGCCTAAGCAACCTCCAAAGAATAGATTATATGATGAATAAGGTTCTTGCAAAATTCTTWTCTAGTGGTAGGAACTTGACTGATATCATGTGATTAATTTTGTTTGATATCAGCTATCTAGAAGAAGAGCATCAAATCTGAGCTGCTTGTTTAGAATTATCTATCAGAAATAGAAAGGTAGCCTTCTGTGAGAAGAGAAGCTGCTCTTCTGTGCAGTTCACATGCAGCCAAGATTAAAATCTAGATCAGGTGAGATGAATCCCACCCTATAGCGAAAGCTGAAGGTGCTGAGAGAGCACAGTGATGATGTTATGAGAACTTTTATGAAGCCAGATTCTCTTGTAGTCCACATGAAACAACTCTGCCAGCCTACTCCTGTGACATTTGATACAAAAGCCAATATCTTATTGTCCCCAGTGGGAGATGTCACATATCTGARACAGCATCTGGTGCTGATGATGTGAATAAATGAACTATGAACTGGGCAGAGAACCCAGTACTGCTGTCATGAGACCTGCAACAGGATGTGAACTCACATTTTCGGACATGAAAGGTTGTTTCACTCACCCACTTGACCATCCTACATCCTACTGATTGCTAGGAAAGGAAGCACAAGCCTACAGGAATTGTTCTGCAATGATGGGTGGACACAGCTTTAAAAAACTGCCTGAAAACTTTGCCAAAGGGTGGCCAAAATGACTTTCTGATTCCCCTGTTCCATCCATCATGCCACAGTGAGTGATGCCTCTGGAAATAACTCCCTTGGCCAAGCATAACAGTCACACCTGCCCAGCTGTTCTTGGTGGTCATGCTGTCTTAGGATAGGGTCCAAAGCCCACTGAAATAATTGGAAAAGACCCTGTTGACTGAAGCAGATCTCTGGATCAAACCCTTAGTCCTTATTTTTACTAAATTAATTATGCAAGCTGGCAGGAGATTTCCCTGTATCGTGCATGGCAGGGCTTGGGCCTTTGGGATTACTATAGCAGCTCTATAGTTCCATATTGTCAGAAATTTTATCCCAGTGGTTTTTAGTAAGTGATGTCACTGCTCTTGTCTTCCTCCAGTGATGGATTTTTGGCAAAAATCTAGGAGATCTTTAAGACTGAAGGGGCTACTCCCTTTTTTATTTTTCACATGGAAATGGGCTTCTGGAATTGAGTTGTTAATAGGTGAGCAGTCAGCACATTTCCAGCAGATGCAGATGATCACTCTGAGTAATGAGTGAGAGCATGAACCACAGAAAAGGAACATATGGGGAAAATCAACCTGTAATCCACTGTGAGGGGGAAGAGAGTTACTGCATGGTTGGGAGATTGAAGAGGTGAATTTGTTTCTCATCCTTTACAGAATAAATTAATGCAAAACTCTGATTCAAAGACAATTAAAGTTATCACATGTGTCTATTTTCAACACCTCTAAAGGTAAACATAATTTTTTAATACCAAAGTCTACTTTTTGTCCCAAAGTCATATTTCTTTGTGAAATTATTTTACTGATCTTGTTCTCTTCAAAAACCAAGCTGAATACAGCCACTGCAAGGATGTAACCTTGCAAAGACTGTGTAAAAACGCAACAGAAAACAGAATGTGGGAGATGATACCCAGCAAGCCAGTGGGTGAAGTTCTTACAGAAGTGCTGGCACAAAACCCCTAGTGATAGCTCCCTGCAATGTGTGTTTGCAGTGGAACTGTTTTTTTCAACAGGACTTTCTTTTTCTTTTTTCTTAWTTGTATTCAACTGTATCTTCAAGGAATGTCTTTTGGGTGGTTATCACATGACAGTGCAGCCCTTTTTTTCTTTTTTTTGTCTGTTCTTTCACAGCCATAAATGGAATTGTACAATGAAACAAAAATGACCGTGTGATGGAATTTATCTTAATTCAAATTGGCACAGGTTTACTGTCCATGGGGAAATTGCCAAAAGCTATTAGGTGATCCAGGGGCTTAAGATGTTTTTCAATCAACTATTTCAGATCCATTATGAAGATGGGAATGCAGGGGCTTAACTCCCACAGTCTGAACCAACACTAAGCAAGTGGACGCTTGCACAAAGTCTGTTAGCTCTCTAGATAGCCATAACATTCAGTTCAAGCAAGGAATGGAAATAGGCTACAGACACCTAAATCACTGGGGCTGCAGCTCTGTTAGCTAAAACCAGAAGTCAGGTTCAAGTGCAGACCCCTAGTCAATCTTTTGTTTAATRTTAAGATGGGCTTTGCTGCAGTTTAGGCATGCTCCAAGTGTCACCTTCCCCGTGGCAGCGCTGTGGCAGTGTTTGGGGTCTAAGGTAGACCAGGAATTGGCCCCAACAGACATCTCAGGTGTGGCCATAGATGTGGATGTATAACATCAGATGGTCTGTGCTTTGCTGGCCTGTTTTGTTTCTGAATATTCAGGTAGTCTCAGATACTTTCGTGAAGCTTTTCCCCTCAGTCAAAAATTTGTGTTTAGTTGCTACTCTGCCTTACATGGTGAAAGAAATCCTAACCACAAGCCCTTAATTGGCACCACAGATTCAACACGAGTCAAACTGGGTAGTTGGGAATGTGAACTAAAGTCTTCTCTGTCAAAAATKACTACAAAGGAGGACTGTGGAGCAGCTTCACCATGAATCTTAGCTTACTCCTGATAGAGTTCAGAGGTATTAGCAATCACATTTCTTTCTTCACAGGCTGTGTTAGAGCTCCACCTGGCAGTAAMTACAGGGATTTCTTCATTAAAAGCTATTAGAAAAAAGGCAGTGAATAGTTTGKATGCGAAAGATTGTCACCAACTGGAATAATGTGTCCAGTTCATTTTATCCAGAATTTTAATTCCCCAGTAACACATCTAGATCCTCCAGATTCAAAACAATGTTTTCTCAGGCTTGGATTTGAGACTGATTGTAAAAGAAGGGACAGAAAAGAGATTAAAACAGTTGTGGAAAAAAAGCAAGAGATAGATGATGAGTGATCATGGGTCAACAAAATGAACCACCTTGYGCATATGTACTTGGGCTTACCCCAAAAGGCACAGAAGGGAAAAAGTCTGATGGAGGTTGAAGAGGTAGGTTTGTGGGTGGTCTTCAGGCAAGAYGTGTTGGAACCAACTTTGTGTAAGCAAAAGAGACAGGTGGAGTGACCAGTTTGTCAGTAGGGGTCTATTAGAGGTGGGAGTGAGCCCCAGCATGGAGAAGTGTCTGAAGGAGCAGAAGAGGATGAGACTGTGCTGTTAAAAGCTAGAGAAAAGGATGCTGCAGCAGGTGAGCTGTRGGCCTGGTCAAGAATGTCACCTCAGTGAATGAGTAAGGAAGTAAATTTTGAAAAATAATGAGCCACAGGGATTTTCTGGCATCTGGAGAATACACCTTTTTTAGAAGAAAATAYGTGTGATGTGTAGGAAGTAGAGTTCACTGAAAATTAATTGATTTCAGGCCATATACAGGGAAAAGCTATGGCCTCTGATTTCAGGCCAAAAGCAGAAACTCAGRCAGCAACTCAGGCAGCTCTGGAAAGAGGAACAGAAGCACTAAAAGCAGGAGAACCTTGAGATGCTGCAGTTAAAGCACGTGCACTCCTCCCACAGCAGCCACGGGAGGGCAGCCCAGGCTTGCTGTTGGCTCTGCTCTGGTACTTGCAGCAAATTTAACAGTGCTGCTAGCACGGTTGAAGTGAATCCTACAGAGCATGACAGGTCTCYTTTCCTCTCCTTGTCTCTGTAAAATACCAAACGTGAGGTTATGGCTGTGAGTGTGGCAGGCAGCAAGGAGGTAAAATTCTCTGCACCCATACTCAGCCTATCATGAGAATTTCTCTGGTTTTAAAGCAATTCTTTCAAAAAATGAGGTATTGGTGACCAAGTGCTGCTTTGGGCTGAGAAGAACCGCTGAAAAATATGATCATTACCAGCTTTGCAAATGTTATTGYGGAAAACTTGATTTCTACTTGTACYTCTTCCCTAAAATTCCTCTCRTCTCCTTGTTCTGTGTCATTCAGTGTCCCAGCAAAACCTACGATCCRCTCATAAAGTCCACCAGGGACTTCCCTGACGAAGTCATCAGCTTCATCCGGCGGCACCCGCTGATGCACAAGGCGGTTTACCCGGTGACGGGAGCGCCGGTGTTCACGCGGATCAACGTGGACTATCGCCTCACGCAGATCGTGGTGGACCACGTCATGGCAGAGGACGGGCAGTATGATGTCATTTTCCTCGGGACAGGTATGGTAGAGAACTTCCAGTGTCATCCTGCACAAACTCTATCCTTTTAGAGCAGCTTCAGTCCAGTAGGTCCTGAATAAACCTGAATAAACTCTAGATTAACAYCTTTTTCCTATGCATATGGCTTCAGGAAGCGTGTAGGTGCTCCTGGTTCTGATCCAGCTCTCCCTGCAAATGCTTAAATTAAATTAATTTGCCAGTTCAGGATATTACTACTGTTGGGATTTAAATGCCTCCTGCTGCATGGGTGATAAACCATTTAGGGGTCAGAGTACCTGAACTTTCTTACCCTCCAAGTGCTACCTGTCTTTACATTACATGGTAGTCTCACATCCTGCTGAAAGCACATCGATAAAACTATTAGAAGGAAAAGAAATTACCTTGATAGCTTCAAGGAGCATTTCCTATTATTGGTAGTGACATGGTGCTTCAGCATTTTATCTCATGTGACGCTGAACAGTAAAGGATTTAAATTGAGCCTAAGGCAACAGTTCCACTCAACTAATTTTAGAGATAAAAATTAGCAACATGATAACTCGAAATGTGACAACCASGATTGAACAGAGAGGGAGGTTAAGCTGTTCTGTCAGGGGAAAAACTGCTTTGCTGTTTTTCTATGGATAATTATTTATCTATTTACATTTTTATAATAGATAAATGCCTTAAGGAAAAGGCCTCATTTTCCCATAGTAATTAAATTTTGAATCACTGGATGAATCACCCTACAGCAAGGTGTGCTAAGGAATGTGAATATACCTATTCATAACATTTCTGAAGTAATAATCTACCACCTTACTCCACTGGGATTTTTTGTCCTTATTTCATAATTCAACATTGTCTCACTCTCAATCTGTATAGGTCTTAGCAAGCACTTTCCACTGGTAGATCTGAGTGCTTTAGTAAGGAGGTCATTGCCATTATCCACAACTCAGAGAAGGTGAAAATGAGGAACATAGACGTGGCAAGGTTTATCCAAGTGCAGTGGATAAGCTACTGCCATGAGCTGCAGGGAAATTAAGATTTCAGTTTGAATCCTACCAGTGCTATTGGATTGCCCAGGATTTTATCTGGCTTGTGAGTAGATTTTGTCATATAGCACAATTTGATGTGTGGGTATTCTGAAGTAATTTGAGAAAAATTTGAGAAATTGTCAGAGAGCATCATCTCTTGTAACATAGGTTGTCTCAACCTTGGAGAGTTTTCTACCTGTGTTAGCCCACACAGGAGTCTAGAGATAGCCTCTCTTTCAAAACTTTTATGTCTTTCTGCAAAATGGGTTTCACAACCCTCGTCTTCCAAAAGCAGAGAATCTCTGTGTCTCTAAAAGCACAGACCCTCTGTGATCCCAAGTTAGTGCARTGGTGTCAGAGAAAAAAGCACAGTTTCATTAAAAAACACCATAAAAGTGCTGTTTGCTCYCCTGCTGGCTGAGAAGGCTGGGGATGAGCTTTAGGCATGATGATGATGGAAAATCCTTGTTGCTTTCTGAGAGCAGTATTAGTATAGTCAACAAAGTAAAAGGAACTCCTTCTCAAACTGTGTGATGCCTAGGRTTTGGGAATGCTCACTGCAACTTACTTTTCTTGTGATAAGAGTGAAAGGAAATAATTTGAAATTTAGTCATCTGAGAAGTTGAGTTCACWTGTAAAAATGTACAAAATAGTCTTTTAGTGGCTGTAGAAGCTRCTTTCACATGTTTGCTGTCCTCCATTTTAAAGTTCTTTGTAGAAATAAAATTATATTGAGAGACCAGCATTGGAATGCTCCAAGGTTAACTGTTCCTACCTGGCACTAAGAGAAACATTTCAAGTGTAAGTAGTCAGGTTTAGAGGTGTCAAGGCCAGCAAGTACCATGCAGTCACTAGATGGCACTCCACAATATGCAGACATTTATTTTTCTGCAATGCCTTCTTTAAAAGGGAGATTTCTTTTCTGTAAGTGCTTGGTTTTGTTCTGTTTCATCCTCTAAACTCATTGTAAGGAGAGAAATTAACTAAAAGATTAAATTTAAGTTATATAGAAAGACTGAATAGGGATGTAACAAATAACCCTGGAGATGCTGAGCAGCAGAAGGTCAGTAGCTTATTATATGTTTGAATGTACACAGCCARCTTGTACATGTGCAGACTTTGGCAATTATGTCAAACAAACTCTGGAAAAAACCTCTTATTCATAAGGCAAACTGTAATAATTTGGCTTTGATTGGTAATATCAGTATTTCAGTAGTTTGAGAAAAGAAGAATGAAAATCTCATTCTTTCCCTTATAATGTATTATTTTTCATTATTTCACTGCTATGCATAGAGCTTAGGACTAAGCTGYACTGCATCATTCCCACATCCCAGCACCCAACCCACATCCCCTGAGCAATTTCTGAGCTCTTTTTAAGGCCATTCAAGGTTCACTAATGTGTAATGGTCTGACATGAAATGAGCAGCTATTTTTTTTCACCAAGCAAGAATCCAGGTTAAAATTGATGAATAGATTTAACTTAAAAAAATTCTCTAGATGACTCCAAAGAAATAACGAATAAATTAAGAATCTGATGCTGAATGAAGTTGGGTTTTTAAAAAAAATCCTTACATGAAAAAATAAATTTAAAAAGTGCATYGCTTAACTCATTGCATTAAAATGAAGTTTACTTCTGATTTAGGAACTGTACTGGAAACAAATGAATTCTGTAAAAAAGAGGAAATAATTTTCTGCCARTTCAGTCCCCTGAGCCAGTTCTCTYTGGGGTCAGATGGGCCCCAGTTCTGGCTCAGGGAAATGTGCAGAAACTTGTAGCTGGCAGCATGGACATGGTTGTCTGTGTCTGTGTGTTTGTGTAGCAGGAGAGCTGGACCATCCCTGCCAGGAGCAGCCTGTGGCTGTGTTGGCTCAGCCATTCAGTGAAACCATAAATGCTCTGTATGGAGAGAGCTCTGCAGGCAGCAGTGGATGCAGTGGGGATAGATGTGGTTGGAAAGCAGCATCCCTCATGGATTAGCTTTATCTACAGGGCAGGAAATGGAGTGGCCCACACCTATTGAAAMATACCTGAGGGTTTCACATGAGGCRCATTTGTTTCAGATGTAGGCACAGTCCTGAAGGTTGTGAGTATCACAAAGGAGAAGTGGACCAAGGAGGAGGTGGTCCTGGAAGAGCTGCAGATATTCAAGGTAAGCATTAATAGCCACAACATCAATTAAATATTATTCAGGGGACTTAGTGGCCAAAACTGGCTTTGTCTGTCTGGTTGTTTGCTTACTGGAACTTGTTCAAGTTTCCAGAGGGACACTACGTAAATTTTTAAATGACTTGGTATTCTTTGGGCAAGTCAATTGAAAAATTGACCAAACAGACCGTGATTTTTCAAACCYATAGAAAGTGTCATTTAGCCTGCTTTGTTCTAGTTTGAAATCTTATTATGAGCCCACATTTTTTATTATTTATACATATTAAAATAGTACTATTGTATTTTTAATGTAAAATTTTCTATGGCCCAATTGGCATTGYAAGTATTCTAGGTACAATCATAATTTTTAAAAGACAAGCACACAAAATTCCATGGGCGCTGAGAAATCCTTTCAAATAACAACACTGGGAATTGAAAGCATAAGAAAAATAAAAAATAAGTTAGTTTTGATTATCAATGTGCCTTTATTTATTGGTGGAGACTTACTGAGTATTTTTTACCATTTTGATTTGGTTATTCTGTAACTGGAGCCCTGCTAACTCCAATGACTTYTTAATAAATACAGCTTGTGAAAAGCCCAAGATTCTTTTTGTTGCACAGGCACAATTTCTGACTAACTTTAGTGGTGGTAAAGGAGCTGACATCAGCATACTTTTACATCAGAAAAATTGAAACCTTTGTCTTCCCTACTGATTTTCCTTTTCCATTTATTTGTTTCTTCTTAGTTCTTCGCATTCTCACTTTGCTTTCTTCTCATGCTGCACAGCTCTTCTTCAGTTTTCACTTTGCTTTTCCATCAAAGTTTGTCTGTATCCACAGCATTTTGATTAATTTCTCACACATCCTCTCTGCTATGTGCTGTCCAGCCCAAATTGTTGTCCATACTGAATAAATGAATTTGGGACTTTTCCAAGTGTAAGCACAGGATCATTAACAGTTATTTCAAAGAGTTCATTTCTTCATATGCCTTTTGATATGTCATGTGTATGATGAAACTTTGATTTAAAGGATCTCTATGTCTTCTTCCCACTGTCTTGGACACCAAGTATAAATATCACTCAGAAAATACCAAGATTACTCAGTGGCCTGCCAAATAATGAGCAGTTCCAGTATGTGCATCAATTTGCTGCATTCTTAAAACATAACGTCAAGGGAAAATGTGCCATATCATATTTAAAACAAAAAAGAGGTCATTTTTTTTCTACTCAGCAGACATTCCTTCACATTTTTATTGGTAATGTTTATAACTGCTACCTCCATGTTTTTGAATCCAGAAAATTGAAGGGGGTAATGGCTGAAAAAATGTGCTTTATTTCCTCAAACTGCATTAATATTAAACAATAGGCTTAGATCAATCTTCTGTTGGGTGATAGCTAATACCCTGAGCTTTGTGCTGTTCTTACATCAGTTACAGGCAAAAATTTYGCTGTCTCTCATAGCCATGAAATATATCCTGGTGCAGAGATCTGCCTGTATATCCCTTAAATGGCAACTAAGCCTTTCAAATAGTGCTTAATATGAACTAAAGTTGATGAAAAGGCTCATTGCCCAGGATGGGGTAGATAGCAAACTCTGAGAGGCTAATTGACTCCTTCCAGCTTGGGGAAATTGATGGGAGTTCTTTTTGGCAGCATTAGTTTCTTGATTTTCTATTGTTTGTGGTTTTTTTCATATTTGTTTAAACCATGSAATACAACCTGTAATTTTATTTGCTTATTGTGTGTTAAGTTTTGCTCTCTTTGTCACTAAGAGCAGAGAATTTGTAAACTAATRCACCTTGCTCTTTTATTTTTCAGCATCCTTCAGTTATCTCAACCATGGAGATTTCTCAGAAACAGGTAATYATAATCTTGTTTAACTACTAGAGGATATGGGGTACACTGAACACCTATTTTCAGGTGACGCCTGTTGCTTAGTGGCCAAGCTTTCCATGRATGGGTCTTAAAATGTAACTGGAAGGAAGGAGATATTGTTTGAAATTGTTTTCCTGCCTAATTCCTATTTGCTTACAAACAGTAATTTGTGTACTCAGGCTGGTAATTATCAGGGCAACAAACCTTTAGTCATATGGTAGTGGGATTTGTAAGTGAAGCCAATGCACATTCTTTTTCCAGCCTCCAGAAATACTTGTCTCTTTACAATCTAGTAATAAATTATTATTACTATTTTTGTTYTTATTTTTATTAGTAGTCAGGAGAGATCAGGGCCTCACTGTGCTAAAATTTGTATGCACACAACCAGTCCCCCTCCTCTAAAGCTGCAGCCTGAATCTGGGTGGTCCAACCCTGGCAGCGCAGGGGCCGGTCCCAGCGCAGTATCTCCTGATGGGAAAGGATTTTATGGCAGCTCCAAGCTCTGGGATGGCTCCTTGCATGTTCAGGAGGCAGTGTGACACCAGAGCCACCCCTCCCTGACCCGCAGAAGTGGCCAGAGCGGCTCTGGCGCAACACGGCTCACTCACACGGGAGGAGGTATTTTGGCTTTCAGGCACGCACAGCACAGCTGGGTCCCATCTCCCATGAAGAAAGGTGGCAGGCCAGATGGGAGTGCTGCATGAGCCAGCTCCAGCTTGGACCACCCCTGGCTCCACAGGCGACCCACTCACACACTGGGGAGAGGGCAGTAACATTATCCCTGTCCTACCTCAGGATCAGAAGCAGAACATGGAGTTTATTCACACAAGGTCACCCCTAGTTCCCAGATTGTTAACATCATGACTATCCAGCCCTCATTTTAAATGTGTTATTAAGCCATTCTTTCCATGGTTTGGTTCTGATCTTTTACTACAGCACACATCTAAAGGTGTGAGGGTGTTGAGTGCTGGTGTCTTTCCAGGACTGCAGTCGCCTTTTCCTCTCTACTGTGTTGCTGGGATGGATGGGCACTGGCCAATTCACACTGAGCCCTGAGAAACAATTCACACCAAAGGAGGAATTTTTCCTCTTGTTTTACAAAATCTGGGATAAGGTTAAAAGTCTGCAACTGTGGCACTGAAAAGGGAACTTTTTACACTGGCTACTTGGAGAACACTTCTAATTAATTTGCTTTGCCTGATTTGCAGCAACAATTGTACATTGGTTCCAGGGATGGATTGGTTCAGCTCTCTCTGCACAGATGTCACACGTATGGGAAGGCTTGTGCAGACTGCTGCCTTGCCAGAGACCCATACTGTGCCTGGGATGGAAACTCTTGTTCCAGATATGCCCCCACTTCTAAAAGGTAAGAAAAAACCACGATGTGCTGTAAAAGATCTTGCTGCTTGCAAGAACTTTAGATGTTCCAATTCATAACTTGTTGCCTTTTACTTAGCATATCATTTGCCTTAAAATGTGATCATACTCTGGCCATGTTTCACATTTCTGCTCGAAGAGCTGTGAAGACAACATAGCTTTGTTTAAGTGTGTGTGACAGTAACTTGGCTATGGCAGCTAAGATCATAAATCCATCACTTTCCTTTTTTATGCTGAATGCTTTAAGTCACAAGATGCTCAGATGGAGGTCCAGGTTGTGGCTAACTCTGCCCAAGAGGCAAGASCCTCTCTTAAGCTTCTGACTTTTTTCAGAGTAGTTAGAAAGCAGAGTTTAACATAGCATCCCAGAGTGGTCAATAATAAAATATATTTAATTCCCTGACCTAACCCAACAATTGTATTTGTGGTCTAGCCATGAGAGGGAGACAGAGATTTAAGTACCATGATTTGACCACATTGGCAGCAATCTTTCCACAGTGAAAAAAGCTTCATCTGAATTTTCTGTACCCACCAGCTAGGACAACACCTTGGATCTGGATGGAGGGAGAGCACACTGTAGGGTCTAGCAGTGCAGTGCCTAAGCTGCTGGATGTGTCTCCTGAAAGTTTTGGCTGAGTTAGCTGGAACCAGAGTCCTTCACAGCCTCTTTATTCTGCTTTGGACAAAGTCCTCCTGACAGTAATTCTTGCAGTGGAGTTGCAGTTAGAGCTCAGGATCTGGAATGACACTTTGTACCTTAGGGGTCACAGGGCTGGGTCCTGAGCCATTGAAGTTAATGACTCATAAGTTATCATGTCATGGTGTCAAGAAACTTTATGTGTTCTCCCTCATAGCCAAAGCAAACTAAATTCAGAGAAGCATAAAAGCAAGGAGAAAAGCAAGTGTTCAGGCTCACTGCAAAGTTAGTGACACATGAGGCTTGCTGAAGTCTGGGGTGGGCTGGGACACRGAGATGGATGGTCCATGCTTCTTAACAGATGTGCAGCTTGGAGGGAAGGCCAAAAGTCTGTGTCTCCAAAACAAAGAATGGGTGACTGGCCCTGGGAATCCTGCTGCAGATCAGTTACTTGAATGTTTTCCTTCTGTGCTGAAGGCTGTGCTTCCAGCATGTCTGCAGCTTTTGCTCAGTGAACAGATCAGCCTTAGCAGCCTGCTCTCCTTCCGAGGCCATGCTCTGCACAGGGGAGGTCCCACTGCTGCTGGTTGTGAGGAAAGAACCAGTTCTTTCCTGGGTCTCCAATTCTTCGACTGAAAAATTGAGAAAGTTTCCATTTTTTTCCATAGCTCTTGTGAAATAAATGCAATCATACACAGAGAAAGAATTTACTCTTTTTTTAGTGCTGTTACACTGAAATGACGGTAAATTATGGTGAGTTCATGTAACACACCCAGAGATTGGTGAGCAAGTTAGTAGATCATCTCTGATCATTGCCTTATGTTTTTTCTGTCCATTAAGATGAAAGATAACAAGATTTGTCAATTGTTTTTTGACAAACTAAAATACATGCTCTTCTCTCTTCATTTTAATAATTGGCTTATTAGTCAGTATTACCTTGGACTAATACTGAGCTTAATTTTGAATATCACCTGTTGAACTTCAGATCTTTTTCATAATCTACAATATGAAATGCTTTTAGGTATTTGCAACACAGGCCTCCCTACCATTAGATCTGTGCTCCTAAAGCAAGTTTAGACACTCTTTCTGTCACTGCTTTACRCACTCTTTATTTTAGGCAGATATTTTTCTCTTGCTTTTTCTCTTTTCCCTCCCAGTGGTTTTCCCAAATCACAGGCTCTTCTCTTGATGTCAGTTATACAAATCTCTCTAGGCCACATGCTGCTTTGAGGGTGAGACTGGTTTTAGTTAAGACTGTAATTGTCAGCAGTAGGATGGGAGCAATGCAAGTCCACATCTGCTGAGCTCCTCTGTATTTTGTTGTTGCATTCCAGCAATTATGTCTGAAGTGTTACAAGTTTGCATGCTCTTCCCRTAGGCGAGCCAGAAGGCAGGATGTCAAGTATGGAGACCCAGTTGCACAGTGCTGGGATGTGGAAGACAGTGAGTATTTTTCACCTTTCTTGCTCTTTTGTTGCTTAGGCAGCAGATTTTGCTGTGACAGTGTCTGTGTGCAAAAACTTGCTAAGCTCAACAGAACAGTTGCCTTTGCCACACTTCATATCCATTAGCCCTCACAAAGTTAAATTTTCAGAGCTGGAGCTGGTAAGGGACAGCCAGCATGGGATGTCACCCTTGCATCCCTTATGGGCACCCCTCCCCAGCATTCACACCAGGCAGGGAGATATGCCCCTGTCACCAAAACATCACACATGTCCCTGAAGGTAGCTTATGGGGTGTGCATGATGTTCCATCCAGAAACAGGGCAGCAAATCCCACAAGGAAGCTTGCAGGGTTGGGTGGGGAGCATGCCRTGTCTCCTCTGCCACTTGACACTGGCCCAAAGGCTGAGTTGCAGCTGCCAAACCAGCCCCTTCCCCTTCCCACAGCTACTTATATACTCCTGTTATTAACAAGAACCTCCTTCCCCCTGCCTGCTTCCCCCTCCCTTTCCCACACCCTCTTTTCAGATGCCAAAGGGTCTGGCTGCTCCTCTGGCATCTGCAGCCCTTCTCTCTCAGCAAGCACTGTCAGTGTGAAACCCTGCGGTTACACAGCAATCCCTGTGGCAGCACAAAATAAATGAATAGCATTCAAACCCAAGCGTGGCTTTGTCTGGGGTTCTTCTAGCTGCTTATTAAAGTGAACAATCCAGACAAAACAGTATTGATTGTATCACCACGTTGAACACTGGCTTTGGGACAAGCCACCCCTTCCCATTGATCTCCGGTTATTCCGTGCTGCTGCGGTGCTGGGTCCCTGCTGCAGACCTCAGTGGGAGGCAGTGCAGAAATCAGAGCTGCTTGCCATGGGATCAAAGCCTCAAGTCTGTTGCACAGTCTAGAGGGCTCTGACTGTACATGTGTGCTTGCMGACATAGTTAAAAAGTCAGGGTAGGATCTCATTTCCATCAAAGTCAAYGACAAAACTCCTGTTCCTCCCAAGGGCCAGAATTTCCTTGSTTGTTGCTTGCCACGACTCTCCAAACACTGATATCTGAGACTGTGCAAAGCTCAAGGTTATAGAAACCCTAGCAGAAAGGCTGACAATGTCACATTTTCCTGGAAGGATAAAGAGATACTGGAAGAGTTRGCTTTATTAGACAAATCTAGAGTCTTGTAGCACATAAATTGTTATTAATTCTTTGCCCTGACATAGTGCCACCAAATAGCAATTTTATCCATCCAGGAGTGACTCCTGTGTGTCATAAACCCATGAAGCTGACCTTTGTCACTCCAGGATCTTGGCTTATTTAGGCCATTTGTGATAATCAGTAATATTATGGTCCCCAAACTTACTTAAATTCACTGCTCCACTGTGTGAGATTCTCTCCCAGAGACTTTGTTAGCTGAATAAAGTTGCTTGTCTCTACCTAAATCTTAGTGGCACAGGGAAATGATGCAGAGAGCTTGAATTTCTATAGATCTCATACCAGTACTTGTTATATTGAAAGCATGATCCAAAATTGTTTAAATTATGATGTGGAGCTAACTTTTGATTTGGGAGACACCACTGTTTTCACCTTCCTTTCTGATAYTCACAGAGCATAAGAAACAGCTTTAGTCTCTTGATAAGGTAGATAAGASACAGATAAGACAGACTAGAAGGAARAATGAAGATGCAGRGATTAGAAATTATTTRCTCAGATTTACAGAAGACCAAGAAAGGATTTCAGATCTCCTCATGGCTCCTTCAGTGTTTGTTCTGAAACATACTACAGAGCATTTCAAGTTACACTRAAGGGAAGCAAACTTCAGTTTGCTTTAGTTCTGTGACTCCTTTGGGTGAACATATCAGACCATACAATCTAACTTAACAGGTTTAGCTCMGGTTTAGTAGATGCATTACTTAAAGGAAAAATACAGGTCAGCTTTTAAATTCCTCATAGGTGAAAGCCCCAAGTTTAAAATGGAGCAAGCTCATGATACAGATTTTATTGACCTCCTTAAAAACCAGTTGCACTGAAGGAAGGTTAGCAGCCGCCTCTAAATCCTCATAGTTATAGTTTAAGCTAAAAGTTAAGTTTCCTTTTGTGTTTTTATAATTCACTCACTCTTATAGCATCTGTTCTGAATCAGGCTGTTTTCCCATTGCTTTAAAAAGCAGGTCAGGGTTAATCTCCTGTACCATGTTTGCTTTCCAGGCATTAGTCATGAAACTGCTGATGAAAAGGTGATTTTTGGCATTGAATTTAATTCCACTTTTCTGGAATGTACTCCTAAGTCCCAGCAAGCCTCTATTAGGTGGTATGTTCAACGCTCTGGAGAAGAACATCGAGAAGAGGTAAGTTATAATCATCTAGGCAGGTTTCCTCCATAGAGAATTCAGCTGAGCATTGAGAGGCAGGAGTTACTGGGGCCAGTCRATGTTTTACTTTTCCCTGCCTCACCTTAGGTATCACATAGCATTCTGCTATCACCATTTGGGGCATGCAGTGGGGAAGGGAGAAGCCATTTGCACTGTATCATAAGCAGATTTTGAAATTTATTTTGACTTACCTGCTCGTCCTATTAAAAATTTAAAAAGGGAGATAATATAGATAAGTGATTAAAAAGTCAAAGCTGTTTTGTCCAATAATTAATGCATCTGCTTCTGTAGGTGAAAGTGTGTTCAAAACCTTATGTTTCAATAAAGTCTCAGCTCTATTTWGTGTCTGATTGCTTTCCCTTACCATGTTGAGCAGTGTAGCTAAGRATTGCATGTATGGCTTGCTGCTTCTCTCCGTCTCTCCCCAGAGGAGKAATGGTCTGTGGTTAAAAGGCTTTTTATTTGCTTTTTTTCTTGTTAGTGGAGTCTGAGATTTTTGCTTAAATGGCATTTAGAGAATTCAGGTTAAGGATTGCTCCTTGCATCTGGTGTAAAAAGCAGTGAGATTTGTGATGGCCCTTAATTCCTTTGGGATGGAGCTTTGGGGTCCTCACTGGTGGAGAAGCTCTGGAGAAGCCTCCAGGTTGCTGCAAACCCCCTGCACAATTTCCTGATGATTCCTCTCTGAGCTAGTGACAAAGGGGCTCTCCAACATGAGTAAAAGGTCAATGTACTGGGACTGGTTTGGACTGGGTTTGTGAGTGAGTTTCAAACCTCAGGAGTTTTCATTGCCTTTCTCTTACATGAGTGATTTTGTGTGTGAGGCCAAGTCCTGCTGTGATGGCAACCATGGCAACAGGGAAGGAGAAGGGAAATGAACTGCCCTTTCAAAGGATCTGGTCCCAGGTGCTAGATACGCTTTTCTGTTAGATGTTCATCCAAAACAAAAATTAGTTTAAATGACAGGAACTATCAAACATACAACTGGTGTTCCACTCTCAGTGATAATTCATCCTATGAGACTTCCTGAGTGCAGAGGACGTGCTGGTCCTTTCCAAAGGCTGGGRAATTGCAGGCCAGGGCAGGTGTCTGAGGGGGAATCACCTCTGGGTGAGATGTGACTCATGGTACTCACCCCCCAGTTGCAACCCCAGTTATGTCTTGGCCCAGAAAGCCAGAGTTAGGGGATACTTCTGATTTTCTGCCAGATAAGACAAAAACCTACAAGGCTGTATATTGACTGTAACACTCCAGTACTTTCAATTTATTCACCTTCTCTTACACATGTTTTGGATTGACGAAACTGTTTTCTTCTTCTGGGGGAAAAAAAGCATAATTAACTTTTGGACAGGTGCATTAACACCAAAAGAAARAGATTGCTACTTTGACATACTACCTGTAAGCCCCATTATAGTCTGTATGTGGAAAAAACATAAAATAGCCTTCTGATTAGATGGCCAAGCACTCTCTCAGCCACAGGAGGTTGAAGTGCACACCAAGCTAGAAGTGTATTGGCATTTAAAGACCTACAGTCATTGATTTTACTGAAATAGAGTTATCTTTACTCTCCTGTACAGGAGACTCTGTGCTTACCTTCCCTAAATGCACTTATATACTTGATGTTCAGGGAAACAAGTAACTTTCTTAACTATTACCGTGCATTTAAGACTAATTTTAAAGTAAATTTAAGCAGATAGCTAACAGGTTTTTGACTTGGGGGCAGGGGGAGAGGGGGTGTTTGTTCTTGTTGTTTTTCTTTCCTTTTGTGTGGTTTTCTTTCTTTTTTTATGAATGAGAAGTCAAGTTTTGAGAAGACTCAATCTTTTTAAAAAGAATGTATTGCAACTATACCATGAGTTATAAACTTTGCATAAAGGAGCCAGTTCCCTGTGAAGAATGTAATATTTCTATATCATAAGAGATTACACTTTCAAGACTTAAAAGCCTCTTTTGAAGAGCTGCTTTTGAGTCTTTATCTGTGTCAATTTAAGGAAAAAGATATTATCAGTTGATTTTCTCATAAATCACAGGTTCAGCTAGGCCTCTGAAGGTCATGGAACCAAGCTCAAGCTGACTTTCTTGTTTGATCRTCGAACAAACTTCAGGTGAAGCCAACTTTTGAGCAAATTTACAGSAGGCTAACATGTATAGCATAGCCTAAATTAAGGCTATACTCTTTCTTGATACACATTGTATTTCCAGGAGGTTTGTTGTGGCAGTGGCCTGGCCCCTCCTATTTGTTCTGATCTAAATGCTCCTTACCCAGGCCTGATGATGTCCAGTACAGCAGAACTGCCCAGCATGCCAAGGATCCCACATTGGGAGGGATTTAGGGAATGTGTGCACATGTGTGGTGGCATCAGAAGCCCCAGCAAGCGCACAGAATTCATCTTTGCACGTTAGCAGCAATGTTTACTGGGCTTGCTCTGTGTAAACAGTCTGACATCTGTTTGCATGAGAAAAGTAAATCTTTCCTAAAAGGCTGGATTAACCTCTGAGGCATATTTAGTAGAAAATTTGAAGGAGAAATGTGCACAGATACTCTACAATATGAATGTTAAAAGTAGGCAAAGAGCTTTTGTCACACGTTGTGCCTTAATCCTCAGCAGTGCCTCTGTGATCTAGTTTTGGTAAAATTCAGGTCTTGGGGTGGTTTGGGGGTTTTTTTTTGGTTGGGATTTTGGGGAGTTTTTTGGTTTTTTTTTTTTTTTTCAGTCTGAAGATAATATCCTATAGAAATGCATATGCACACATTGATAGAGGATCAGGTCACTTAAAGACAGTGTATAGATATTAGTTCTGTTTGAAGCTTCCCAGAAAATTCTAATAATAACAATTTATTTTATTTTGACCCAGCTTAATTTCAGAATTCTAAGAAATTGAACTCCTGAACAAACTCTGTTTGCTTATATTATATTGGTAGGCATCATTTTTAGAAGAAGAAAAAAAAAAGAAACTTTTTATTTTCTTTTTAAGATAACTATAGTAATGTAGAAATTACATGTTTTCAAATGCGGGATGTTAAATTCCTAATTTATGGATCCCTAAATGATTGACCAGGTCTGTAGAGATGCTGAACAATCATTCCTCCTATTTGGTGGAATAAGGGTGAAATGTTTAAAATGTTAATCCCTTAATAATTTGCAGATCCAGCAGCTGAGGTTTCCAGGTTTTCTGACTTGACTTACCAGTGAAAATGAGTTCATCAGTACAAAAACCTGACTGGAGACCTTCCTAGAAAATCCAAAGAGCAGAGTAATTGACTTTCTTTTCAAAGTACTTCAGTTTGACAAAAATACCATATGTGACAGAAGCACTGAGGTCATATTTAATGTATAGCTTGATCTTTGCTCAACCAATGCATTACCATAACTTTTCCCATTACAATTATATTTTCTGCTCTCTCTCACTCCCTTCCTGCAGCAGATCTCTCAAATAACACTGTGCATTCTTTTGGTGCATGTCTTAGCAGTGTAACTTAYTGTGATGACGATACCATGCTTTGCAAACGACTCCACGCACCTGGAACTTAGGTTACGGACTTTTAGTTCCAGGGCTGGAGCTGTAATGTCTTAGCAAGTCTTTAAACTTGGCTTTACAAAGAGATGGCTTTGCACTGTCCCACCCAGACATGCACTGCAGCTTCCTGAGGGAAGGGAAAGGGCAAAATCCAGACTAGATGGGAAGCGTTTGGCCCAGCAGGATGTCCCCGACACTTCACCCTTAAGGTCATGGTTCAGAATGTGACTTCCAGGCAGAGCAACCTGCTGGGAGGGACAGGATCTCCTGTGGTACAGAAGCTGTCACCAGGTCATTTTGCTGCCAGTGGGAGTACATTTCCCTGTAGTTTAGGGCTGTTTTAAGGTCAGGAGTCAAATATCTAGTGCTTTTGTGGTTAGTGTTGCTCACGCAATTGATCATGTTTGTTCCTGTGCGTGCAGCGTTACTCACTGGGATGACGGAGAGTGTTTCAGTGCCTGGAGTTCATAAAAAACTCTGGGGACGTCATCTGTTCGTAGTGTCTTGAGCTGCTGAAGCTTTAAACAGATACTAGTTATTTCTCAAAAAAAGTCCYGTGTTATTTTATGTATATAATAAATGTCAGGACTGCAAAAAGCAAATGGCGTGGCTCCCTGCAAAGGCATTCGTTTTGGTGCCTYGTTGCTCTGAAAAGCTTCAGCCCCTCTGCTTTAGGCTGCATTTCACCCTCAGTCCCCTGTGGCTCCCTATCTGCCAAGCTGCCACCTCAGCAGCAGGGGACAGAACAAACCATACGGTCTAAAGYGACAAAATAAGTGCAGATCACTTTTAACTTTCTTCTTTCTGCTCTGCTTATACCTAGTGGTGAAAATAAATCCACCAAAATGCCTGGGGACATTCCAGTTTCTCCTTAGCAGGTCTCACCCTGTCCACATTCCTGCCCCACAGCTCAAACTGTGTTTTCCCAGTGGACCAAACTTAAGGACCATCTGATACTTTTTTGGTAGGTACAAAGATACAAGAGCTGGATCCGCTTTTGGGCAGGACATATTGGAAGGCACAACATTGTGACCTAGCTCCCTCATCAGATCAGGAAGATGTTGTTTCATTCCCCATTTTAGGCATTTTTTTTTTCAATCTATCCAAGAGATAAGTTTCAGTATCTTCTTGCATCTGGAGGTTTTTTGCATTGTGATGGCAACTTTGTTACAAGCATCTAGTCTAGCCCAATCATAAGAAAAGAGGACACACAGTGCCTTATGAAACCCAAATGTCTGGAATTTCCACTAGTACCTTCTGTCAGGGGAGTGTAATTTGGTGTTTGAATCTTTAGGTCAATGAGAAAGAAGGTCAAGAGAGTTGGGAAAAAGAAAAATAAAAAAAGATATTAATTCTGCAGCCTAAGTTCTCATGCTTTCATTCTTTTATTTTACTATATAACTCATTGCCTTTTTTTTTCTTCTAATACCTTGAGCATCTTAAGTATGACTAATATTTTTGACAGCTTCATTGGGAAAGAGGAGAAGTAACTACCGAGTGACATTTTTGATTTGATTTGGATATATTGGAGAAGTAGTAGGAATGGAGGAGTTTAAAGTTTAGTCTCAGAGTAAGAAATAAACTCCACCTTGAAACTAATAGGAATCAYGCGTGTCCATAATGCCATTTTACCAGCAACACATTCTTCATTTTTCCTGAGGCTGTTGGTGAATTAAGAAAAAGWTGTTTTAAAAAAAATTAACTCTACAGCTGTGTTGTAGCTAAATTATTATTTTCCCATACAAGAGAAACAGTCATGTGTAACAATAATGTCAGAAAAACCCTAGAGTGATCTTTATTTCCAGTCAAACGATGAGGATGAAGAAAACAATAGAAAAACAAAGATGAATGTGAATTCTCTGCAAATGTTCCTCATTTTCTTTTCTCCCTTTTCTCAATTTGTTCAGGGGTTGCAGCCAACCCATGATTAGTCCAGCTTTACCTCTAACATTTTTTCACATGTTGATTAATGAGGAAAGGCAGGCTTTGAAGCCACTTTCTTCTCCCAGACAGGTGCAGTGTTTTAACTGTGAAAGAGCTGACATGTGAATTATTTGTAAAGAGGGAGCTATCTAAACACATCATTAGCAAAGGACAAAAAGCATTGACCTAACCTGGTGCCACAGCACTTTCAAATCCTTGGTTGTTTTCCAAACTTACTGATTGCTTAAAGATTTGCCATCATTATTGGCAATACYTTTTTTTTTCTTCATTGTTAAATTCAGATTCTGAAAATCAAGTATTAGATTTTCATGGAGTTCTTTTCCCTTTGTCATACATTGCCAGAATCTATTGCATGTGCCATCATTCGGTTAATGTAAATCTTGGAAAACTTAGGTGCTTATCATGAAAGATGAAAGTACAATTTGTTTATACAATCTCATCAAAAATCTGCTTCCCTTTCACTAAGAAAAGAAAGCAATCAATTGCTTTATTTTTTGTGATTTTTGTTTCCTATGGAACAAAACTGTCTTTCATGTTAAAGTTTTATTGTATGCTCAAATTTAAGGGCATGTCAGCAAGCTTTTATGAATTTAAGCCTGTGTACTTCTGAATTGCTAAATCCTATTTAGAAATATTTTAGAAGAGTTACTGATTTTGACATGGTGGGGGGTGAAACAGTGAATCCACAGTTGAACAAAACAAAATTTCTTTTATCTAGGTAATCTTTTCACTTTCCTCAGAATTTAATAAAACATATTTTACATCTATAGGTCAGGAACCAAAGACCACATTAAACATTCAAGTGAAAGGTTAAAGATCTACTACCAAGTAATGAAATGCCAGGTGTTTATGAAACTCCAGAGCCCTGTGGGGAGGAAAGCAGAGAGGAAAGACAGGAGGAGTTCTGAACCTATGGGTAAAACAACATAAACAGGATACCAAAAAGAGAGGTGAGGGGGAAAAGCAGTAATGAAGTGTTGCTCAATATGTGTGAAATCGGAGCCMTAATTTTATCCTGCCAGAGGATAAGAAAGGAATGAACAATGAAGGCACAGAGGAGGAGGTGACAGTCACCCTAAATCAGTGTCCAAGGTTAACACAGGACACTGTGTAGGAGCACTGCTTCATTAAAAATAGGAGTCATGATGCGCTGGGATTAAGGGACATAACCAATTTAGACTTCTACCTTTCTCTGCAGTATCCCAAGGCAGAGGGGGGGACAGCTCCATCAGTTAACACAWTTATGACTAAAAAGTGGCTGTTACACAAATAGCAAATAGCTATGAGAAGCAGGGTRCTGGACTTGGGGGTCCAGTGATCTTTTCAAGTCTAGATCTGCCATTATTCTGCCTTTCTTTCACTGGAAMGAGGCAAAGCCCTGGAGAGGGCACTTTGGACTGGCACCCAGCCAGCCCAAACAGCCAGCTGGAGCCCTTCCAAGTGTGGGAGGTGCACAGCTGTCAAGAGGCTCTAGACTACAATACTGGCAGAGCCACTGGCAGGCAGATGCTACTGCTGTGATTGCATCAAGCCCCAAGCTCAAAGACATCAGTCCTGTTTTCACTCAGGCAATGTGGGAACTTGGTCTTTGCACAGTGTCTCATGAAACCCAAATGTCTGGAAGTTAGCTGCTTCTTCCCAGGTTTCTCCCTCACTTTCACAAACTTGGATCTTCATGTTGGCATGAAGGCTGAGCAGAAGAAAGGGATTTCCTTGTTGTCTTGTAAAAGCCAGGCCTGCAAGCACTTCCACCAGGCCCCTGCTCCTGCTGCTCTCTGTGGAGCACAGCATCACAAGGAAACACCTGTCCTAGACATATTTCTGCCTACAGCTCCTTAYTTGTGGATTCTTTTGTAATTTTTATGCTCCTGTTTTTAGTGTAAAAAAGGAGCATTTACTTGGAGTGAAGTGTCTCTAGCTGATCCAGTTGAGGACTAGTGCCCTGTGTTGTGGGTTCTGCAGAAGAGCAGCCTTTTCTAGTTTGTCTCCCTGTTATCTTCTGTGCATGTGGCTTGACCATAATTTATCTGGTTTAAACTCAGTGTGGTAAATCAGAAGTAGCTTGTGCTCATGTAGCACCTGTTGTCAGGGCAATCGATTTTCCAGGAATTTCCTGAAATTTGTATCATTTCACCCTCCGGGTACTGAGTGGACATGCTTATATACAGTTTACAAACAGTGAAACTAAAGCTCCCGACACCAACAACTGGGGGCAGGAGCCAAAAAATACTTGGCCAATGAAACTGGCAACCAGAGGTACAAAATCTGACCTGCTTTTGTAGTAGCTGATTTCTTGTGTCTGCTGCTCTCCTGTCTGTGGCAGTACACAGGCTTTATCCATCCATCCATATGACTTTCCTACTTACCTGTCTAATGCATATGTTACTGAAGACTATTACAGCTGAAGCAGTAGGAAACAAAAATCTCTGTCTCTRGTTGTATTATATTTATGTATATTGTTTTTTCTGGTGATCTCAATATAGTCTCTAAAACTTTTTTTAATGATTTCAAAGTCACTGTCATAGAAACTTAGAAAAGGGTAAAGCTAAAAGCCCTGTAAGGTCATCTCATAAATCTCTTTACTCCAAGAGACTCTATTATGATAAAGTACTAGTGACTTAGAATCATAACAGATGGAGAATCATATGTATGTATAAATTTTTTCCCATGGAGTAGCAGAGGGAATCGTGTGCAGATTTTTTACATAAAGAAACAGTGTGTAGCTTACCCACTGYGAATAAATCTAATTTAGTCATCTTTATGCCTCCCTGATCTTCACCCTCTGAAGTTTGCTGGAGGGTCAGATGTGCACTCTGGGAAATTTTGCAGATTCTGTGTTGGTTCTTTCCGCCCCCAGCCCCCCCCCTTCTCAAACCCACTACCCAAMTTGAGCTGGAGTTTTCCCCCTTGGCAGTGATGCCACCAGCAGAGCCCAGGCTGCCTCCAGCAGCAATCCAGGTCTGTGGGTGCCAGCTGTGCTGCAGCCTCTGAGTGGCAGCAGAACACAGCAYGCCTGGGAGGGAACAGCCTGGACAAATCCACATCATTTTCAAAGGAAAGGCTGGTGCTGGATGTCGGGAGTTACGGCTCTGCTTTCTACTTCCACCTCTGCTACTAATCTTTGTATGGTCTTTGGCAAAGCATTTATCTTCCATGTTTCCCAGATGCAAAAATACTTAGGTGCCCACTGCCCCATCCTGTTTCTTGGTTTGGTTTTGGTTTGTTTGGGGTTTTTTTGTTTTTTTCTTTTCCTTGAGGGGGGGAGCTATTTTTTGATTTAGGTTGGTTTAGAAATAATCTTCAGATTACCAGATACATAACTTACCTGACAGTGTTACTAGTCTAAGGTACACCTTACTTTTAACGTGTGAGACACTGAAATATTTTTTAAATATTTCTGTTTGTAAATGAAATTACACGTCTATGCTGTCAGACTTCAGCTCCCACTTGCAATCTTATTCTTTTGTTTGAGGTTTTGGTTTTTTTATTCTTATTTTTCTCTAAGTCGTTCTCCACAGATCTTAGCAATAAAAGAGCTGTACTTTGTTGTATCCATCCAGCCTTATTGCCTGCTTTTAATCACATCTCAGTGAGTCAAAGCCAGGATCAATTTCCTTTTGTAAAACTTGGTTGAAGAAGATCAGAAACACAGCATTTTACTGTAAAGATCAGTAGTAGTATTCATATTCACCATAACAGGGCCTCAGCACTGCAAGCACTCTGGTATTTTGGGTGTATTACAGATACCTCAAAAACAGCAGTTAAAAAAATGTTGGGATTTGTGGCAGTCAATAGTTCCCCTTTCTTGGAGAATGCAGCCTCACTCACTGCACTGCGCTGTGATGAGTGTTGCTGTCTGTCCTGTCAGCTGTACAGCATGTGTCTTTTGCTACTGCATGCTGAGTGTCCGTAATCCAGATGTTGCAGTTAGGAACAGCACTCAGGCCTTGAGGGAGCTGCTGGTTTCTGTCCCAGCTGCACCACGGGGATGGGACACTCCATGTGCCAGCCAGGCCGTGCCTTCACCTCAGCATAGCATTGACACACATCTCATTTTGACAATGAGACTCACCTCCTGTGCTCTTTTCTTGTCCACCCCCACAGCTGAAGGCTGATGAAAGGATCATTAAAACGGAGCACGGGCTGCTGATCCGCAGCTTGCAGAGAAGGGACGCGGGAGCCTATTTCTGCAAAGCCCAGGAGCACACCTTCGTGCACACCATCGTGAAGCTGAATTTGAACGTCATYGAGAATGGACAGATGGAGAGCACCCAGAAGACTGAGGATGAGGAGGGCCGGGTGAGGGATTTGCTGACGGAGTCCCGGCTGAGGTACAAGGACTACATCCAGCTGGTCAGCAGCCCCAGCTTTAGCCTGGATGAGTACTGTGAACAGATGTGGCACCGGGAGAAGCGGCGGCAGCGGAACAAAGGTGGTGCCAAGTGGAAGCATGTGCAGGAGATGAAAAAAAAGCGAAACCGAAGGCACCACGAGCCAGCGAGGCCACCATCGACGTAGTTTGTAAATGCTATTTAAAGAAAGGACATTTTCCATAAAAAAAAAAGAAATACTGTGTTCTGGTTTTGTGCATCTTGCCTATGAGTTAGTACTGCTTCTTCTTGAAATCAGAAAATTTACCATCACTGTTAATCTGTGTGAGAATGTACAGTGGGATTCAATGCCAAATGRGATGTTCCTTGTTGGAGTGCTGCAAACCAGGCAATCATTTCAAATGCATTCATTAAAAAAGAAAAAGTGTACACTTTTAGCTAATTWCTGGGTAGCCTTAGACTGTGTGAGCTGTGTTCTTTACTTCATTTGTAATTTTCACATAGGGTTTAGTGTTTGTGTTCCCATATTAACATTTGCTGCCACATTCCACCCCAGAGGTGGCTACATTTCAGGGGAAGGCAGATGTACTTCCAGTTCTTTGGCATCTTTCTGAATAAGAAGCATGGTAGAAATGTGTGACAGATCTGCAAAAATACCCCTAATTTACCCACTGGGCCTCTATACAGGCACACGGGTGGGGTTTGCTTGCACAGAGAGGCACAGCAAAAAATCAAATTAAGTTTTGGCTTAGGGACAGCATTCATTCTGCCCATAAAAAAGAGAAAGCATAATCATAGTCTAAGAGAGGGGAATTATCGAGTGTTACTCGTTAGTGTTTGGGTAGCCACCAGTTTGCAGTCCATCTGCTGAAATGAAATGCTGACTCTAATTGAAATTGCCACCGAGATGCTTAGGAGTAAATTTCCTAAGTGGTCCATGGGAGGTATGTGCACAAATCCTATTAACAAATAATGGGACTYCTGCCTGCACCTCTTCTATGCCTCTAAAGGTTTGACTCTGACTGTTTCTCTGGCCCTTTGCTGGCTTTGTTTTATGCAGAGGAAAAGAAAATTAAAAGACAACARTAAGGCTAAAATGAAAGACGATGAGGGAAATATGTAGTGGCTGAGACCAGTGCTCTTGACACAGAGCTGACATTCCTCAGATGTGCGTATTCTTTGGGATTTTTTCTCAAAGGTCTTATGTATTTTTAAGTTGAAAATTTGCATTGTTGGAATTAATACTTTTATTATAATTAAATAAGAGATGTCCACATGTAAATAAAACTTGTAAGTTAGAAATTTGCTGTATACCATAATTTCATTTGTAAAGTGTTCCTTGTTCCTTGGTTTATATTTTGGGTTTAATAATGTAAATTTTTACACATAAGCAAGAAATACTGGCCTCATCCTTGTCTGTTTTACATCAATATTATTCAATTGATTTTATTCCTGATATGCAGCAACAAACACAAGCTCAAAATCAGGCCTACTGTCTCCTYTCATGGCTGAGTCACAGCCCCCCTCTCCTCTGTTCCATCTAACCTCCCTCCGTTTTGCCTTTCACGCCTTTTTGAGTGTGAAATGACAAATTAGCCACTTCCTCACATGGAAKACAGCTTTGATGGATACCAAAATGACAGACTTTACTTGTTTCTCATGCATTCTACAGATCTTGAGAGCAAAGTCTGTGGGAAAGGTGTGCAATTGATGTGCACCTCATTAAGGGACCAAAACTGTTGGCTSTGAAACCCTCGCCCGTGCTGGTGTTTGTGTGCGCATTCAGTCACAGATCTAAAATTGTGAAGGTCCAATTTGCATCGTTGTTCATTTCCTCTCTGTTGAAAGTCGGATATGGCAAAGTTTTTGTCAGATTTCAGAAAGGAATCTCAGCTTACCCAMGTTTCTTGTAAAACCCGAAAGCTGCGTTTGCATGTGTTGTACAAAAGCCAGCGGTACCATATGTCATTAATTTTAGATGCTTTTTTAATAGGAGATGTATGAGTTAATTAGGAGATATTAGATAGCATGCGTACAATGCTTTGATAGTGTAAAGCACTGAGTGCTAAATATTGTAAAATACATCTGTGGGGAGGAGGGAATTTCTCAGCRCAGGACCTTTAATCAGCAGAAAGACTGATGCTGAAGATACTAACCAGCCGTACAGTACTTTGAGAAAATGCAGAGAACTTTTTGGCATTTTTGCTGCAAAATAATGTAGACCAGGCATTTCACAAGAGGCTCATCAATTTGGGTACCTTGATTTTAAGGCCAATTARGACTACTTAGGGAAGGTATGGGGGGTATTAAACTACTACATATAAAGCACAGGGATACTTAATATTCTTGGCTGGAAGATTATGCTGTCACCATACAGAACCTGCCTTGTTATTCCTTATTAGATTTTTATCAGTCCATAAAGTCCCATTTCTCTGGCTTGGGCATTAAGGAAATGAGTGGAACCACACCAAGGCTATGGAATGGCAGGTGGGCTGCATTCGCAGGCACTGGCAAAGGATCCACTCTTCTCATCGGTGGTGACATGGTACTTCAATTGACAGCTCTCATCACATGTTTGCCTGCTTCATAAAAAAGCAAAGCAGGGTCTTTTTTTGTACTTTTTCTCCTCCATGAAAATTAAATCATCTGATTTATGTTTGGGTATGATTGGGGGTTTGTATTTTACAAATGAAACCCCCCCAACTGACTTTAGTAGAAATATGGGATAAAGGTCTCAGTACTGGGAACATTAGATTTAAATGGTTGAATTAAAATGTTATTGCTCTTAAAATCTACTTTCTTTTATTTCAAATGTTCTTGCAATGCGATTCTTAAAGAAATGACCTCATCAGTCTGGGGTACAGTGGTAGCATAAAACCCAAGTGAGAAATAAGACCTCTTCCATCATGGGAAATAAATTCAATATCCTCCAAACCAGTGTGTTGCATTGGGTTCATGCCACCTCAGGGAAAATATGTAATAGTCCCACATAGATAAGTCTGTGGTTTGATACACCAGGTGAGATGAACCCTGTAGCTGGCAGGGGTAGCACACCTCATACAGTRCAGGTAATACACATGCAATGAATCCAGAGGACCTTGGAGACCAAGGAATGAGAGGGATAGATTGAGAATCACTACTGAAAGTAAGGCAGGGCTTTGTTAGGYGAGACTGATCATTGCAAACCCAGGAACAGGAACAGGAGGAGCCATGGGTCTTTTCMACAACCTGCAGTCCCAGAGGGAGGTTTAGAAGATGAGGTAGACCAGAAACTGTAACAGAGGAGTAGCCCCCTCTTTTCAAAGGGGTTTAATTTTTAGTGTAATTTAGAGGCTCAACTTGAAGGTTGAATTTCAGTTTGATGATTTGGGGCTCAGCTGAGCTGCTGTGAGCTGTACTATGAGYCACAACAGGCCCATAGTTAAAATGAAACTGAGCCCTGCCTCTTTCAAGAGTGCCATAAAAATTTAAATTGAATGAATTTTTGGTACAGAGTGGAAAAAAAGTTGCCTCCGCATTAATAACTGTAGCTTTTAAACAGATCCCTTAGTGCATTGTTTCAAATGTCATGAGGTTCAACAAGGCCAAGTGCCAGGCCCTGCATTTTGGCCACAAAAAAAACCCTGCAGTGCTACAGGCCGGGCTGGGGGAGCTGGAAAGTGGCCCAATGGAAAAGGACCTGGGAGTGCTGACYCACTGTGACTGAGCATGAGCCAGCATGTCCCCAGGTGGCCAAGGAGCCAGTGGCACCTGGCCTGTGTCAGGAATAGTGTGGCCAGCAGGACAGGGAAGAGATTCTCCCCCTGTTCTCGGCGCTGGTGATTCCGCGCCTCGAGTGCTGCRTCCACTTCTGCCCCCCCAGTCTGAAAAGGACAAGGAGATGCTGGTGTGTGTCCAGCCAAGGGCAAAAAGGACTAGAGAACCTCTTCTGGGGAATGGCTGAGGGAGCTGGGAGTGTTTGGTCTTGAGGAGACTCATGTGGGACCTCATCACTCTCCACAGCTCCTGAAGGRAGGGAGTAGTGAGGTGTGGGCCTGCCTTTTCTACTGTGCCTGCTGTGAGGGGATGAGAGGAAACGGCCTTAAGCTGAGGCAGGAACGATTCAAATTAGATATTAGAAAAAATGCTTTTGCTGCCTGGGTGGTCAGGCATTGGAATGGGCTTCCCAGAGAGGTGGTGGAGTCACCATCCCTGGAGGTGTTTAAGAGGCACCTGGATCTGGCACTGGGGGATGTGGTTTAGTGGTTCAAGGGTTACAAGGGCAGTGCTGGGCTGACAGCTGGACTAAATGGTCTAAAAGGGCCCTTCCGATTTTATGGTTCTGTGATTCTAATCTTTGCTTCTATRTGATATATTTATTTGAATATGCATTCAACAGGGATTACAGTTATTAATACATTATCTTTTTCTTAACAAAACCTTTCTATTGACTGTACTTCAGCAACAGGTCAGTGCTCGACTGAACCAAAGTGGTTTCAAGCACACTCTTAAAATAACCAATACAATGTGAGCTGTAGTTATAACTGAAAACTGATATAAGCTTTAAAGCCCAACAGGGCTCTAAACTTTGCAGCAATCTTGCAGTCAGTTAAAGKAAAACAGAAAATGGGATTAGCAGAAAAAGGAATAAAGTATTAACACTTACTCTGATAAACTGGTTCTGTTACTGGAAACCATTCCAACAACAGGTGTGAATGTGTGTTCATGCCATAAGCAAATGCTTTCCCCTCTAAGCAGCTAAGCTGCTTGAGGTATCTAAGAACCTGAGTACTTTCCAGTTCATATGTAGATTTTGTCCCCAGTTCTTGTGTCACTCATAATGAAGTAATTAGGCTAAATGCAACAGATATCCACTTGTTCATGTGCTTTTGAGRTCAGAAGATTCCTACAGTTCAAATGGTATGAACCTTTTATTTGAGCCATTAGGGGTATTGGTCTTCATTTAAAATTTCAGATAATGAATAATTATTTGTTATCATTACTCATTGATCATGCAATCAGCCTGTGTCCCGTAATAATGTCTCAATATTTAATAACAGCTAATGGAAATTGAGTTGTCTGACATTTTTTCATACAAGCTTATGTGTACAGGAGTGCATGTACAAATGTCTTATTTTCTATTTATTTTGTAGCAGAGGTTAATTTGCAAAAAGCAAACATGATTTCAAGAGTCAGGGTTCATCTCAGCCTCCATTGACAGCAGAGATTAAAATCTTTCTGGAACTGAACTGAAGCCTAAGTACACTATAATCTATTTGTAGTCTGGTAGTCAAATCCCAAAWCTGTGTGTTGCTCAGTGGAGTATATTGGCCTGGTTCTTTTTGCACACAGTTATTGATGAGACATGGAGGTCTAAGGAATTACATCTACATGAATGGAAAATTAAGCCCACATGTCTCTCTAATATATTCTGTTACATTTTATAAACTTGAAATGGTCTCTCTTGTAATATTTCACCATAGTGTTGCTAATGTTACCCTGAACTAGGCTGCTGTCACTAGCTGAAGTGTGACATTCTTTGTAGCTGTAATCCAGATTTCAAGGTTGGTAAAGTTCATTACAGAAGAAAAAATGAAGTCATGTGAAAAAAAGTTTAATTATTAATTCTACAAAACAGATTTATAATATTTTATTTCCACATAACAAAATAGTGGTCATACTAGAATGTGTGACAAACACCAGTATTTGTTTTCTGTGCAGGTAAGGATACGTAACAAATTGTAATCTTGAGGGTCTCACTTGCCAATGTGTGTCTGAAACAGCTGGTGTGACAGCTGTGGCAAGACTCATTTTWTACTTGCTTGATCTTTTCTTTTCCCACTAAACCCGTTGTCTCCTGCCTTTCAGACTCTGGTCTAGCAGATAACCCCACGTTTGCATGGAGGAGGACTTTGGGTCAGGTATTTTGTGACATRTACACACACCCCTACACAGTCATGGTATCACAGTCTGCCTTCAGGTGAAGACTTCCTTTAGCATTAACTTCAGCATTCAGTTGCAGATGCAAACCAGACACTGTGAGGTAAATTGGAGACCAGATGGAGTTTTTGTTCACAAAGAAAAATTTTGGGACTGGTGCTGAGAGGTCTCCTTTCKCGTTTTGTTCATGTGGTTGCTGTGSAAAATTTAAAGTGGTTTGTGCTTAAAAGCATAAGATTTTCCACATGATGTAAAAAAATGAACAAACAAACATTTCCACGTGATTGGGTTTTTATTTTAATATGGACTGCTGCTCCAATGTCAATGCATTAGTCCAGATAGTACGAGACAAGAAAATAATGTGTCCAAACAGTTTGCTGTGATATCTGTAAGGACCCCAGACACATCTCAGTTTTGGTGGTATTTCACATTCTTCTCCCTTCCCTCTATGGTATAGAAGTGGATTTGKCTGGATTTTTGGAATATTTTTGGGGGGGTGGAGTGGTTTTTGTAATTTTAATTTTTTTAGGAGGGCCTCTTTTGGTAGTCTGGGTTTTTCAGACTTTTTCAGGTTTTTGGTTGATTGGATGGTTGGGTTTTGTTTTCTTTGTTTTGTGTGCGTGTGTGTGTTTGGTTTGCTTTTGTGTTCTACTCTTCTTTATGTTATTTCTCCTACTAGAAGAACCACACCCAAACCCAGATGCTTTCTGGTRCTGTAATATATGACAAAGCAATAAGAGGAACAGAAGGCTTGGCAGGTACTTTGGTATGGAGACAGCACAGACTGCAAGACACAAAATCTTTAGGCTTAAATGACTATGCTGAGAGTTCAGAGACCATAGTGTACTTCTCTGGCCTAAGTTGAAAATTCAGTTTGATTTATAAAAGATATATTTTTTACTTTATGAATGTTTTTTCTTAAAATATGTTTTAAATATTCACTCTCAAACCTCTCTTTGCAAAAATAAAAAAGAAAAAAAGAAAAAAGAAATCCAAGCCAAACAAACTAAAAAAATCCGCAGAAGTCCAAAGAAATATCAGCATCAGAGGTTTTTCATATCCTCCTTCAGAGACTTCATGTAACTTTCTTCCAGGATGCTTTTTGTTGAAATTAATTGTAATACTCACATATTAAGACTGCCTGTGAACATGTCTTGGCTGTAAAAACTGGATGCAGAGCATATGTGTCTATGAAAATACAAATGAAAAAAATGAAAAAAAAAGTCTAAATATTTACATTATTTTTCTGTTTTGGTGATGATGCATCTCCATCCCATCTTCCCCAGTGACTGTCTCAGAATGTCACTTGCCTGGGAAGAAAGGAGGAGATTGCAAAATCATATTATCTCCAAATTATAAATTCCAAAATGAAAGGTCACATCAAATGGACTGGCTGCAAGGATTGTGATTAATACCTCACATTTGACCAAGAAAGACTATTTTTTCTCTTAAAGGGAAATTTATCACTCTGCTCAACACAGGAATTGTATGCCATTTGGTTTCTTTTTTAATTTGTAAGGCGTGAGTGGTTCTCAGGTTGATTTTGAGAGTTGGGGTGAKTTTCACTCTATAATATAACTATTTATACAGCAGTAAGACTGAAGTATCTATTTGTACGTGTTGCAGCTCATTGAGTTGCTATTATTACAGAAGTAGAGCTTAAATAATCTACATTTTTGCCTGATCTGCTGGCTTATTACATATTTCAATTTTAAATACAAAGGTAACTGAAACAARTGTATATTTCATTAGTACGATAACAAATAGAAAAATCTGAGGTTTTGCCTCTYTTTTAAACCCAAGTAAATCTACAGCATAAAACATAAGATTTCAGAGAAACAAAGTCCACAGCATGCCACAGAAATAGCAAGGGTGTTAAGGCAAGGTTCAGTAATCTRAAGTGTCTTTCTTAGAAGTCTTTCCTAAGTGAGGGTTGACTGAGATTCACCCCTCCACTGAGAATATGCTTAAGACCAACAGAGTGAGTTTACARAGAGCTTAGGGAAGCTGTGGGCTGCACAGTGGTTGATGCACAATACGAGCTCTATGCTTATTAATTTAAATTCAATAATAGCTTTTTAATGYCTGCATTTCTAGATGATTAGCAACAACCATTTTCCTGAAAGTCTGCACTGACATTGTGCTTTAAAGTTACCCTCAAGMCAAATTGATCACCCATCCATCTTGGGCTGTCTCTGGAGTACCTTTGGCTCTAGAGTGTGATTGTCTCTATCAAAGTGTTTTCAGGACAGGGGTAACTGGGGAGAAGGAAGTTTTGTTCATTTTTTTAGTCAGACATTGCTGCGTCTGTCCACAGTTACAGGGCATAAGTAATTTTTTGAGAAAAAAAATATCTCCAGGCAGGAAAATAAATAGGCTGACTAGTCCACCTCCTGTTCTAGCCTTCAGCACAGCACCCTGGGTTTCAGGGGATTTATGGAAGGTTAAAGAGGCTAATTTGTTAACAGACGGTCAGCGTGTTGCTTCCAAGGACAGCCGCATCGCTGCTCTCAAGGATGCCTGTTTCCCACTCCCATGCTGTGTCCATTAGACCACTGTGCTCCTGACCCTTTGCTGGGAAAGGTCTCAGGGTACTGCTGGCCTGAAAGCTGATGCCAAGTCCCAACTGTGGCAGTAGCATTCTGCTCACCTAAATTCCACCTGCAGCTGCAATTGGATACGGCATTCTTCATTTCCGAGCCTGAACTCTCGTTTCTGCCTACCCTGCGCTGCTAAACAGCTGCTGTGCTCCCCCTCTCCCTCCCCGCAGGTGGCTGCAGTTGATAATGTCTCATGTAGGATCAATCTTGGTCCCATTGAAGTGAGTGGGAATTCTGCCAGCGTGTCCCAGCTCTGGCTCTGCATCCAGCTGGTAAAGCACTTGCAGCTCCTGCAGGAGAAGAGGTGCTCAGGGCAGCCTGGCTGATTAGCCACGTTCATTAGCAGAGGCGGGTGTCAGAGGGAGAGAAAGAACGAGAGAAACCCTTCAGCTTCCTTCTGACACCACAGGCTGGGTAAGAGCTGAAATGCAGCMCTGCTTTGTGTGCACTCAAGGAAACAAAAGCTAATTAAGCTGAAATCTGTCATTTTCTCTGTAAGAGTTTAGCAGGGTCAGACTTCAAGACAATTARTGATGAGTCTCAGGAAGATGCACACAAGCTCTTCTGTAGCTGCTCAGAAACATTTTCAGAGCTGATTGGCTTCCTGAGCTCCCCCTGCTCCGCTTTTTTTTTCCACCTGTGATGCCTCTTTTCAGGCCCTCGGAATCCAGGAGGGCTGTTAGCTGAGGAAATCTGTGCTTAAAGTAAGAGCCATGAGGTAAAATCCGGCCCTTCATGACCCAAATGGCGAGAAGTGTTCTGGGACGTGCTCACACACAAAGTCCATGTGCRCTGTGAAAGCAAGCTAGCAGGCTGTTCATAATCATTTCTATTTCTGCAGTGTAAAACATAGTCCAGGGGATACTTAGGGGTTCATATATTTTGCACCACTGCATCCATGTAGTTGCTGTGCAGAGTAACAAGGGATAGAGTTGCAGAATGAGAGAATCTGCAGTTCCCAAGCACATTTCTGCAGGAATGCTCATCAAATACTGAACAAAAATGCACACCAGCTTAGACAGGACAATTTATGAATTGCTAATACACATTATCTCCCTCTCTGGTTTTGCTTTAAATTCTTTATAACAATTTGTAACTGAATATATATAAACGGAAAAAGCTAGCAAGCAGTTTTAAGAGTTGCTGGATGAAACTGAAGTGTTGTTAGGACAGGAAATGACAAATCTTGACTCTTTGGCCAAAGTTTGATTCTTTCCCTTGCAATAAAAGTGTTAATGGCTATCCTTCTTAACATCTTCCAGTGTTGCAATTACATCTTACAATTACATCTTCCAGTGTTAGGTGCATTTCCACATGAAGGAAGGAGCAAGCTGCTGCTTCTCTGCTTCTCTCAAGGGTAGGTGGGGTTCTTAACTTTCTCCCAAGAAAATTCGCTGKTTTTTTTTTCCTTCATGAAGAAAACAACCATAAACACTCAGTGTTTGGACTGTATCTACTAACACACACTAGACTTGATTGTCTCTGTGGATGGATCAATGTCAAGGATTTCGAGTTAAGCACAGGTGTTGGCATGTGCAGCCCTGAAACTGTTGTTTTAGCTTTGGAAGTTGACAGTTTGGGCATACAGGAATGTTTAAAAAGACTCACATGAGAGTCATTGTCATTAAGGTTGATTAGTTAAGGAAACACAATGTTTTTTTATTAAATCTAAGTAATATGCATGTTGGGTGATGCTTCCATACAGGGAGGATGGGTAGCAGAGTGAAATTGTTGCCATCCTTTAAAGAAAAGCCCTCAGATGTCAACAGCTAAGGTAAACTGCTCCATTTCCCAAAGCACAGCTGTGGACTGAAGATTTTTGAAGAAAAATTTTCCAGATTAGTAATAGGAAAGTTGAGGGAAACACAGATAATTCCCCTTTAATGAGGAGAAGACTAGAAATTCCCTGTTTCTTAATGTGATACAAGTCAGAAATTTGCTGCCAGGTCAACAAATCATAATCATATTCTCAAGGAATGTACTTTTAGTGAAGTATGTTGCATGAAACCAGGCTGTGCTGGTTTCATCTGGAGCATATTGCACCTTTCACTTCATATTATTATTTTTTTTTTAAAGAAATAGTAGGAAGACAGGAACAGGCAAAAATCAACCTGCATCTGCATATTGTTTTCTTTGTATCTTTTCCTTCCACCTGGTATTTTCACTTCTTGTTATATTTTTCTCTTACTTCTTCCTGAGGAGATGTCACATTCTCACATGGAGGGTATTGCAATGTGCATTCCTGATCGTAGGACTTAAAACATGCTCAAGAGGGTAACAATGTTTTCAGTTAATACTGTCTAAACTCCATTTTGTAGAGGTGCCTTTATCTTAGGAACTCATAATTCACTTGTTGCATACTTCACCTTCCCTCCTTTTCCATGTCACTAACACGGCCTGTGAAGGTCCTTTTTGACAAATGAAAAGGCTCTGGAACACGAGCAGTAGGAAGCAATGCTATTTTATGCACCAATGCAACTCCATTCTGTTCCTATTAAAAGAATTTTTTTCATCATGAGTGTTCTTGTCCTTTTTCTCCACACACAACACTAAAACTTCTGGGTCTTATTTTCTAGCTTTTGTTGTTTATGATATATGTTCTGCTTTTGTTTAGACTGGAAGGAGACCTTTTTTTATTCATAACAGAATGTAGGATTACATTATTGCATAGAAGTTTTTTGAAAGAGGAAAACAACATTAAGAAACTGCCAAAATTTCAGACATAATACAAGAAGCTTGTTTTATGCAATGTGCAGCCAGTTGGTTAAATGAAGAGACAGGAACTCAAAGACCAGGAAAGTATCTGTGGAAGGAAGCTGCATGTCTCATCCTATGTTGCATTGTGTCATACACCATGGTTTTTCAAAGATGGATCTTTTCATTGGCATAATGCATTGAATCACAAATCCTAACTTTGGCTGAGGCGCACATATAAATAATTACAATAGCAGGAGCAGTTTTAGGAACATAGTGACAGCAATATATGTGTTAGGAAAACTGAGAGGATTTAAGATTTAATATTCTGGACAGTGATTTGATCTATGACACTTGCAGGAGAGAGGAATCCAAAATGTGGACCCTTGATCACAGCTTTTGGGGAACAATGAGAGATAATGTGTGATGCACTTTTAATGACAGATCCTAAAATATATTAGGACAAGTTAAGTCCTAAACTAGCTGAGTGACTAGGACTGTTGTAAGGAGTGTCATAAGCATTAGTATTTCAAGGGTGGCAGAAGGGATAATAATTTTACACTGAAATGAAAATGATCGATTTTTTACTTTCTCTTGATAAAGAACTAATGGAAATGATAATGTGTTTTCTGGTTTGTATTATTTGAGGGAAAATACATCTGTGAATGTGCCAAGTGTCTGCTCAAAATAAGAAATAAGATATACAGATGTTGAGTATTTGGCCTATGTCTTTGTAGATATTGTTGCAGAAGCACATTATTTAAAAGAAAAAAATAAAARTCTTTCAAAGCCTTTTCTGAAATGCTGTTTTATAGACCATACACAAGGATCTTATTTTATTAAAAGAGATATTCTATCAAAGGCTATTGGCAAAAGCCATCATTATCTGGCTGTGTCATTTGTAGCTTTACTTCCTATTGAAATATGGGATCCATCTGCTCACTGATCACRGGATAACAGCCGTCATTCCCACTTGCTTATCATAAATGATAGATCTGAAAGTACCAGAAATGTGATGGAGTACAATCCCAACCCCTGGTCAGTTTCTTAAATCATTCATAGTTATCTTAATTTAGGCCAGGCTGATATGCCTCCAGCATATTGACTTAATTCCAGCTTCACTAAATTCAGTTTGATCCACTTGAAATTTCCAAGGCATGTCTAAAATTCCCATCCTGCTTTTTTGCTTTTTTTTTTTTTTTATAATAGCTTATTTGCATTGATGCTCCATTCTGGTGCTGTGCTGGTACATGTGAATCTGGCTCATGTTTTAGCTTACTGCTGTGCTGTAAAGACTGCTTTGTTTAATCTTAAAATGAATGTGTCACAGAGTTTGARGAGTCATAGCTATGAAATCTGGCACACTAAGCACCAAATCTATCACTAAACAGCTACATGGGAGTTGGTCACAGACTAAAAGAATTTGAATGTCACTAAAAAGTTATTTGTGTGTTGCTATGTTGATCTGTTCTCAAATTCCAAGATGCCTGTATATAGCATTTTCTAAATAAGAAAACTTTATTTAGAGTTTGGYTTGAGAATGTGGAGCCAGCACCAAAAATTTGGTCTTTTGCACTCTGATTGGTATGAGYGATACAGTACAAAGTCAGAATTCAAACTGCAGGAAAGAAAGTTTCCCARTCCCTGGYGTGATTMATAGGTTATCTGAAACTTCATCCTRTAAATGGATCTCATTCAACAGCCATTAACTCTCTGTCCCTCTCCACAACTACTTGTCCAACCTTTTAGATATCCTAAGCTCCCAGAATTTAAAATGGTGTTTTGGAGCTTTGTAGAATCTTTTGGATATACCTGTAACCAGCTTTGCTTCTGATAACTGCTATCAATATTGATTTATTTGCTTTGCTCAGCCCAAATTGTTATTCAAAGTTTTTTCACTCAAAAACCTTCTGATAAAGCCACCTCTGAGGTTTCAGTGAACATTATTTATGCATGAGTGATGCAGAAACCTGAGAATGGCCAAGTGCTGCTGTCTGTGGTTCTCTGTTAGCTGCACACAACCAGTGATCTCTCAAACCCCATACCAAAATTGCCTAWATCACGTGTTGAGGACAAATTACTAAAGAAATGTCCTTTTTTATTCAAAATTCCTTCCAAATTAATTATTTAAAGTGATTTAAGAGAGCTTGCAAGATATAATACACCTGGAGCCTTTATCAGCTAAGAGAACATTTTTCTTCCACCTTAAGGCAGTATGTGTCAGCAAAGTACAGAATTATTTGTGCTACTGAGAGATTGCTGCTTGATGCATTCATTTAACACATAACCCAGCACATGGGCATGGCCATAAATTCATTTTGCTTGAAAATGGAAAAAAAAAGCCCCAGAGCTGCACATCTATTCCAYGTGACTTGACCAAAGACACACTTGGACTGCATAACTTTAGAATCCCATTTTGCTGTCTGACCTGTGCTAATAGGACTCTATTAAGTCAGTTGTCTTCTTGAAATCTTTTGACCTTTCCATGATTAGTTACGAGATGATGTAAGTGGTGCTGAAGAAATGGGTTATAAGTCACAATCTGACATTATTCCTCACTAAGAAGCTTCTGCATTAGAAAATAGTTCTAATGAGGCAGCTTCCCTTCTATAGCAGCATCTGAAAAGGCTTGGGCAACTTTCAGCTGAACTTAAACCTAGAGTTAGCATTTTTACTTCACAAACTGTGGATACATCCAATTTGAGTTTAAAAGCTTCGAATTGAACCATGTAGCCAGAAAAATGTTTAAAAATAATTTCCTGCCAATTACTTAAAAATATATGTTAACAATTTAAATTTGAGACTCCTCCTATGGAATTTTTAAATGTGATGTGTTTCATTATTTCATTGTTTTAAATGTCAAGAAGTCTAAAACTCAAACAGCTTCTGTGTTTCTTGAGATGAGTTGGGGAAGAAAATTACAAAGACTAAGCTCTCATTTGCTGATCAAAATGTAGCTTGCTCTGAATCACTTTTTCAAGTGTTTGTTTATTTTTAACTAAAAGCAGTGATTTAGCATTGAACACAGAATATTTCTATTTGCTTTTGAGTGCAAGAATAAGAATCCAGTAGAATGATTTGTTGACTTACATTAAGACATTGCCACAAACTGTGAATTCAGTGCTTCCAGGGAGTCTGACTTCAAAGAAAAGATTTTCAGAACCATGGCATTAAAAAATTGCTAGCATGATCATGGGGATTTGACAGAAATACTTTCCTTTTTCTTACTTCCAGCTAGGAAAACATGGCTAAGCATCATTCCAACTCTTTGTGGAAACAGATGGTTTGTGATAGCGAAAGACTATTTCAGACTGAAGTATGCTCATTTTTTTTTGCCTTATCATTCTTATCATTTTTGCCAACTGTCCTTCATTATAGTAATTTGTGTGCATATTTTCTATGGAGTCTTCTTTCAAAAACATAACCCAGACCTTTAACATTTTCTGTGCTTCTGTGCTGAATCAAACAAACCTGGGTCAGCGAAGGAAAGATGCTTGTATTTTCTGTGTGTGCATTTTGCCACCCTGTTCATATCATTTTAAAAATCTAGCTAAATCCACACAGGCTGGTTTCATTTGTGCATTTAACCTCTGCAAAGGTAAGACCAATAAAGATTATATCCAACTGTCACTGCRTTAGATCAAAATCTCAGGCTAAACACGTGGTACAGAAAGGTTTGGGTATATAACCCCTGAATCTGGATTTGTGGCGTAGAATTTCTGCTCTTACTTGGTAAAAGATGTGACTGTCAACAGTGCAATTTTCTCAGCTTATGTAGCTGTGAGTCTGGCATGGTGATATATCAGTACATATTATAAATAGAAAAAGACCAGGCTTCAGTGTGTACTCTTTCCAAATGTCCACCAGTAACAGTGAATAATTTAGTAATTTGACATGTCTTTATCCAATACAGAGCAATTTCACTAATTCCTACTATCCTTGCAGGATAAATGGTGTCTGAAAGAAGAAGCCTTTTTTCTGTTTGTTTTCTATAGGATAGTATGGAATTGTAAAGTGCATTTCTATTGAGTTCCTTTCACTAAACTCAACTTCTGGRGACGAAGAACAACGTCAGGATGAGAGGCTAATCAATTTAGCATAGCAATTCCCGYGAGAATAAAGATCTTCCTTGAGTTAGTCATAAAAGTAATTTAAAAAATAAATCTTAAAAGGACACTTTAAAATTTATTTAAATATCATTTTTTCTACTGCCTGCTTTACCAAAATCCACCACTGTGGCTATAATGACAATGAAAAAGAAAAAAAAAAAAGAAACAGATCAGGTAAAAGCATGGAAGCAGAAGAAAGACAAAAATATTTTTTGAATAAGGTTTTTTTTCCCTATGCTGGATTTTACCCCTGATTTCTTCTCTCTAGTAAGTTTCTTGAGTGGGGAAGAATTGAGGGGCAGAGAAAGTACTAGAACTCAGTAAGGTACTCAGAAATTCAACATTTCAGAGAAAAAAAATGGAAAATTCTGATTTCCAAAAGGAATAAAATTTAACATTCATTATATTTATRTGTCATACTAAATATCAAAATCTTTTCATTACTGTTACATGGCTTTTCAGGCTGATTTTTATAACAAGGGAAAGCTTCTTAGTTGAGGATAGTTAATCTCACTCACAGATTTTTTTATAGATCACAGGCAGGGKTTTTTTTCATAATTCATGTTATTAATATAGATTCCATCTTCCACTGTGAACTTATACTAAGCTGAGTAACTATTTAGATAACCCTCAAAGGCAATATTTTCCTGCAGACATTTGACTATTGTGGAATGAATCATTAAAGCAATTTACTTTAGCAAAAAAGAAAAAAATAAAGACTATTTCTGAAAGAGAAGAAGTTTTCATTCCCATGCTGTTTCAGAATTTATTTGCCTATTATGATTCCATAATAACTTAACTGGTCCCATTCCATTCCTGATTCATCCAATAACTTCTTTGAAAGTTGGAAAGCTAATTGCAAAAGTGATTATTTATAATATCTGAGTGCTTTAGTCAGGGGGCCCATTAAAAGCATAAACACTGGGGACAGAGAAAGGTTACAACTGTTTTAATGAAAAGAAGCATATGAAAGGAAAGTTTTATACAAATATCACTCCTAGACTTTCCCAGATTTTAAATAAAAACTTCTAATGAAAATCATGTTTTCCTTCAGAGTATCCAGTATGTTCTCTTCTAACCAAACCTGATTATTTTACTCCCAATATAGCTATTCCACTTTACTTGACAGTGTTGTAATCAAGATTTTCTTGTGGTATTCCCAAAATCAAATGTTTTCCTAAAGTCATGATGTTTAGTGAAGTAGTGAGAATTTCAGCTTGTACTTACAAAAAAAAAAAGAAGGGCCTCAAAACACACTACTTCATYTTCAAGTGATTTTTGTTTGATTTGTGGTTTGGCCTTCTGTTTTTAAAGAATCATACCACTAGTAAATCAACGTGGTGACTGTCTGAGATCAGAATATTTTACATTTGCGCTGTTACCAATCTGCTTTTAGATGAGTATGGCACCTCTGAGGGCCAGCAGGACAAATGACATTCTACACCATCTGCTGTTCTCTTGGACAGACTGGATCATCCAGAAGTATTTTATTTATCACAGCCACGATTCATCTGTGAAATGATGAACTGTTTMAAAATTATGGGTTTTACTTTCATATGTTTCACTTTTTTCATGGTGTTTAAAAAACCAAACCAAAACAACCCTTGGGTTCTCATGCCAATTGTTCACAAAGAGATAGGCAACACTTTTGGTTAGTTTTTGTTGTTAAAATATGATATTTTGTTAAGACAGAAAAGCCTTTCTATTCAGTTTCAAACTATTTCAGTTTTAGTTTCACAAAAGATGATTTTGGATGGAAAGAGAAAAGAAAGCAGAGGTCTGTTAAACGCTCATTTTTTTCTGCATGTTGGTCTTATGTGTTAATGCACAATGACACAGAGGAGGGATGAGACCTCAGTTTAATCCATCATCAACTGACAGATTTTGCATGTGTGCAGAGCCGAAAAGACGATTTGGAAATCTGAATATTTCATATCCTGTGCCCTATGTACACATTCAGTTCAGTCTAACATTTGAAATCATCCTCTGGGACAAGGTCATAAAGATTTAATTTCCAAAGTGTTGTTTTCATACAACTTGGAGTTTTGCAGCTTCTGTAAAGCATTGTTTTCCTTTCCAATGTAGAATAAACTGTTGTGAACAATATCATGAGAGGCAMTTCCAATCTCCCATATAGGCCCAATCCTGAACAATTCCTACCCCCACTGGAACCAGTTGTGCTTTGGAGTATTCAGTGACTCTAAGGTATTTTTATAGTGAATTAATATTTTCCTAATAGACCCAGACATGCTAGTGCAGTTTATTACATCTTTTCTTCAATTTAACYAGCACTCTAATTTTTATATCACTGGCTGTTCTAACCCATGGCATTTCTTCTTTCTTTTGTTTCCCAGCCTTTGGACAATACCTGAGACATTGTATGAGCCAGTCATTATTGCATTTTGCAGTGTCAGGTCTCTGCTGTGTCAATAGAAAAAAGTGGGGGCATGTCAAGACTGTGAGGGAATAGAAACTTCTGTGGATGAACTTGGGAGGACAAGGACGTTGCCTGAGGACAAAGACAAGGCCATCCTTGAAATTGTGAGGCAAATCATCCTTTCAGTATATCTGAGTGTTTCATGCTACATCCCTCAGGCTACATCTGAGAAATAGCCAAGACTATGCCAGTATGATGTGAACAGGAATCCACATCTGGAATGTAGATGGCCTCCTGCAGAGTTAGGTAGCCCAGACATCTGTATCAGGATACATCCTGGAGCAAAAACAGACCCTTACATAGGGAACAGTGCAATGTCTTGACCTTGGAAACATTCATTATGGTTGGAGAGGGATTTTTTTTAGACAGCGTGTTCTTACCAACCCTAATTTTTGAGTTGATGGGTAGGCCAGGGGATAGAYTGTGTTTGATGTGGGGAAGAGGAAGCCATGGCAAAACTCTCCAGTGAGCTCCTCCTGGGAGACCAGAAATGAATTGCATGTGAGCAATGTTAGTTACTCAATGAATAATTGGAAGGGCTTCAGATACAGCAGTGATGAGAGCACTCTAAGAACCCATGGAGAGTGCAATCATGAAGGTAACAAAAGATGGGGGGTGCTCAGCTTCAGAGCAACATGCCAGGAACATGATATAAGATGTTAAACTGGCTAAAATATCAACAGATCAAACTGAGCGAGGCTGAGACATAATGTCATCCTTCAAACTGCAGATTTGGGACTGAATTTACACTTAACAGTTTGAGACTCTTCCCACTGAAGTCTGTGGCAAGCTGCCAGCTGACCTCAGTGGGAGCAGACTTCGGCCAGAAGCTACTGTGCAAGCAGAATTCACAAATGAATYGATGCATTAGAAATAAAAGTCACGGTTTGCACGCCAGAGAAAAGGCAGAAGGGCAGGGAGAAACCCACAGATATTTAAACCAAAGGATAAAGGACAACATACAATCCAGGATGGAGGGGCAGTGGCACCAGGTAATTGCAGAAGATAAGGTAATAAAAGATGGACCAGAGAGTGAAACCAGCATCAACATCCGCTTGTAAGACAAGGTTGCAGGTTCTCCAGCCGGTCAAGGGGCACAGCAAAGGTGTTCTGGCTCCTGACAGTGGCAACGTGGTGCTGTGTGGGAATCCATAAAATCAGAGAGTTTTGGGAAAGCTGCAAAAGGCAGGCCTCAGAGACACCAAAACTGTGATTACAGCTAAGCAGTAGCCATAAAATAAGTCAGCAAAAAAATTATGAAAGACGTAGAAAAGTAAGGACAAATAGAACAATGGTCTGTGTATTAACACTTGTTTAGAATAACTCCCTAAGCTGCAGAAAAGTATATCTAGGGAGATATTAGGAAGTTCTATGTTTAATAATGGAGCTCTGTGCATTGTGTTTTAAATCTTACAAGCAGGTATTGTATTTGAAATAAGCAAGCATTGTTTTAACAAAAGGTACATGTGCTTATAGTGGTTGGATAGAACTACTGTCAATGTGCTTTTGCTTTGTGTGATTGGTCAAAAAACTTATAAAGTAAGTTGTAACATTAAGTTCTTGGTCTGCTGTCTGGGATGTGAGCTGATGGCATCTTCCCATTGTCATAACCATGTAATGTGACTGATGCTGGAAAATAAAACAGCTCAAGGCACGTTCCTCTGCAGTCCCATCCTGTTTTGTGATTTGTACATCGCCCCYGGTCGGTGATACTGCTGGATCAGCCCTGCAGAGGGGAGATTCAATGGAATACTGAAAYCAATTCTACTTATTTGTGTTAGTGTGGGCATGATTGGGAATTAAAAATACGCTGATTTGGTAGGGAACTCTTTACTCTTGTRGACACTGGGTAACCACAGTATTCAGATGCAAATTCTGAATAAAAGACCTCCCTACCTGAAAGAAAGGATAGAGCAATGCAGGTTTGAAAGCAGCTATAATACTGAAGGAAACACTGGCAAAAAAACAAAGGAATAAATCTTTTTTTCAAGAAGAAGTGCTAATGTAAAATAGGGCTGCTGCACTGATGTCAGCTAATGCTGTGACCTGCACTTGGKGGAAATCAGCAATGATAGAAACAACCTCAATGCTCTGACCAAACAGCAAATGACATGTAATGTGATTTGATTGAACAGTTTAAATTGAAATATCACATTACCAACAACCTATGCTTCTCTGAGTGAATGCATTAGGAAATTGTCACAATGGATCTGCCTTGGAACACAGCACAACAAATGGAAATCACCACAAATGGAAATCACCAAGGACACTGCCATTGTTGTCACTAATTCCAGGCATTAGCTTCTTGACTTTGATGTGTGTTTGAGCTCTTCAGCCTATTAGCTTCTATTTCCTACAAGTGCCCAAGCATTCCTAACAGCAGCTTTTCATGGAAATCTCCCTGGTATGTGCAGTCACTGGAGCGTGGATCCCCCATCACTGGAGCATGTAATGGGGGTGCTGGAGCTCGTGGTGATCCACACTGTCCCTGCTGGGACACCAGGATGGCACAAGGTCACCAGCTCTGGCAGCATGACTGTGACAGCTCTATTTACTCCACTGTGGGGGCCAGTCTTTGGTCTGGGTCTCCTCTTTTGTCAGAAGTGGGCTAGCACAGAATTTTGCCTACATAGAAACCACATGTTCCTAGTGAGCTGTATTTTTATTAGCAGCCAAAATTACTAGTTGTTTGTGTTGTTACTTTTGAATTTTGCTGTAGAAGCAAGTTGTCAGCATTTTTGGTTGAGAAGATTGAAAAAATATGGTGACTTCAAAATAAAAGMAATTAGTTCATAAAGAATGCTTAATTTCCAAGGTATGTGCTTACCTAAGGTAAACACATACACATCACCCTAGGGTAAGACATATACATTGACSTCACTTTGGTTAACATATATATCTGAAATCAAATGTGTCAGTGAAACTTGACAAATGAAAATGACAAATGAACTTGACTTGAAAAATAAAAGCTTTTCTTTGAAACCAATGTTTTTATATTTTTAATGCTTAACTTTCAATGCTAGTTCTTTTTTCATTACTTAGGACAGCACAAATCTGTAATATGCTTTAATTAGAAAATATTTTCAATTTTTTTTTCTATCTGAATCTAGGAGTGACAAGCAATAGCAAAATTCTCATTAACAGAGTTTGTTMTATGGAGGTGAACTGAACTCTACAGGCTTCAAATTTGTGACTATTTGGCTTCCATGGACTGTATGGTCTTTTTGCCCTTTATCAGTTTTTGTGGCAAATAGGGGAAAAAAAAACCAACAAAAAAAGCATTATTGGCTCTTCTACGTTGTGGATGAGCTAATATCAGTTGAAACTGAGGCACATTTCTATAGTTATTGGAATAGTAAATCTGTCTTTATAAATCTGAATACAGAAGCATGATGGACATCTTCAAGAACAGCAGATAACAAGATGAAGGATCAGAGGCTTAACCAATTGCTCCCTGATGTCAAACTGAGAACCAGCAGAAATAATCATTTTGGCATCAGACAGGAAAAGTCAAAGGTCAGGATTTAATGTCATCACAGAAGGATTCTTCAAATAAGCCAAGCAGGTGCTTACTAAAGCATGATTATTTGTTGTGTTTAGGGATTCAGAGAAAAGCAYGTTGTGAATGGGAATGCAAAGTCACTGTGTTGAAACAGGGAGAACTGTCTTATCTGGAAAATCTTTCCCACAGTAAGTTTTTACTTGAATAATTCCACAGAAAGTAGGTGAGTAGGCTTCTCATCTTTCCTCCTTTTCTTCTCCTCAGGTAATACGATTTGCTTTTAAAGGATTTTCCTTTTTACAATGAAATAAAACCAGTGTCCTACTTCTCTGAAAGCTGGATGTGCTGTTGAACAGGAAGTGCAAAACTGCTCAAGTTCCAGCTTGTCAGATCAGAAACAATGTCTTAGTTTTGTTCCAGCACAGAACACCAAATGTGACTCCAATTGCCAAGGATGTTCTGCTGTGGAACACCAGCAAAACTCTTGTCTGCACTGATATCCCCCAGCACAAAAAGGTGACTGTTGGTGCAGACACAAACTGCTTCTTATCAATCAACACATCAGTACCAAGTTGAATGGAATCTTGGATGAAGTTCTTGGATGAACAGATCTGTGCTTTGGATCCTGGTTTCCACAGAACTTCAGAATCTCAGTTGTTAACTCATGGAAAAATAGTCACTTTTTAAAATTCCTCTAAATATCCACATTCTATTGATAGTTGAAATATGAGCTTGCTACATCTGCTTAATTCAAAAAACTGTTATCACACATTCCTCAGCAGCTCCTAATGTATTTGTCTGTCAGAACTACTGGGAGAAATGGAACAGAAGGGAGGAAATGAACAGTTCATGCAGTACAATTTACCTGTGTCTGTTATCAGTCCTCCTTCTGGCTTAAAAATAAAGCAGTCCTAGAGACATGCCATTGCTTGAGGGTTAGGGGTAATGAGAAAGCAGATCTAGCTCTGGTTAAAAATGGTTGGAGTATTAAGCACCAAATCTGATACTGAAAAACTGTTGTTCAGTGATGAAATTTTGAATTTGAATTACTTGTGCAGTTATCCCTCATTCCACAGGGTGCTTAGGAGGGAGGGGTGGGATTGGAGTAACCTCAGACTGCTTCTGCAGGACAGGAAAAACTTTTGAGGTCAGAATAAAAAGCTTTGCTCCAGTTGTTGATTGTACTTYGGAGTTCACTTGATTCCCTTCCCCAGCCTTACAACACAAATTAATATGTATATGCATATGCCAACTGCATAATCAGCTGGTGGTTTCAGAGCTTGAATGTTTTGCCAAGTCTTGGGGAATGCCTCAAGTTCATTGTTCTTCAAACTCTAATGCCATCAGAAGCAATAAAACAAATTCTCTGTGCATGAAATAGGAGCAAAACACATGCTCAGGTTAGCTCAACATGGAGTGCATTGAAAGCCAAGAAATTAAGAAGGGAGAAAATGAGACTATAGAGACAGCAATTGGAAAGATAAATAGAGAGTGAGATTGCCACAGGTAGCATTGACCATGCCATCAACCTTGTCCTCAAACTTTGTATAAATTGATCTATAAACTTTTAGATCCTTGAGAAGATCTCCTTTCTGATTTCTTAGATGACCTTGTGATGTTCGTGTGGAGCCCATCCTTAAGTATACACAAGTTTTCCATTTCTATCTTTTAAAAAAAATTGTTTCCTTATTTTTGCTTCATCTCTTTCCCCCCTCCCCCCTTAGAGTATATTTAGCACACGTTGCAAACCAAGGGATGAATCTCCAGAAGGACTTGGACACCTGCTGCTTCTGTTGACACTGGCTGGAGGGTTTAAATGTTCTGCTAATAAAGTTCCTAATGGTTTCTAAAATTATCAAATAGAGTAGCAGTTTCCCATTTGAAGTGAGCAAGGAAGTTTCCTGATCCCTCTCCATGGCTCACTGTGCTGTCTATTTAAGACACCCAAGTTGCTGGATTCCATTGCATGAAATGAGTCATTGGGGTGAGGAATACAATAGCAGACGAACTGTTTTAACAGAATAGATCAAAAACCCATCTTATCCAGCATCTTGTCTCAATTCAGAGTACTTCAGAAGAAGGTGTTAAGCCCACTTAGTGCATGTGATATTACGTGATATTATACAACAGGGGATATTTCTTCCTTACCCCATCTGGTGATCAATTTATACCCTGAGGCTTATGGACTGAATTCAGATTGGAACTATTCAATACTTTCATTTTCAAGATCCAGAAAGAGTGCATTTCTAAATGCTGCCACATCTGACTGCCAGACACAGCAAGTCTGTAGTTTCAAGCAAATATCCTGTAGCATTTCGTTAAAAAAACCCAAAACAAAAACAAAAAAAACCACCAAAAAACCAAAAAGTAATCAAAATCAAAATACAGGCAGGCAAATAAAAAAAAAACATACCACCCAAAAATCCAGCCTCAAAGCAGAAATAAGATCATGGAGGAAAATAGTCTAATAACCTTTTGATGAAAAATTTTACTAGTTTCTTCAATTATATTAAAAAAAACCAACCAAACTTGCAACTACTCTAAAATCTGCTCTTGTTTGATTAATTCCAGGATTAACTCCCAATCATTTCAAGCTGAAATTCTGAATCATGTTCTTTTAACTAATGTTGTGACACTGTGAAATTACACGTTTCCGCTACTTGAAAGAAGAATAAAGGTTAAATGTCAATGAAGTTGTTCTACTTACTGGGTGGAATCAGTACATTAAAWGTTTTTTTTTTCTCCTCATGATTCTAGGGCCAAAACTTCATCAAACTGTTGTAGTTGAGGGTGCAACCTGCTCTAAGCTCTTCCTTCCTTTGTTCTTTGTCACTGAGAGCTTCAAAGGAGTGGAAGGATGATTGTGATCYAGTTCCATTCAACTCTGTACGTGGTTCCCAGGTCCCAGCACCACTTTTGATGCTCATTAGTTTATCCAGAAGGATGTGTTCCCAAACTGCACTTAAGTCTTCATTTTTACAAGTTACTGCAAATGCTTGTCCAAAGAATGGGCTCTAAACCAGCATCCCAACCCACAGGAAATTCTGACATTTTGACATTTGTTTTCCTTCTGAATTGTTACATCAATATATCAAACAGTTTGAAACTTTATGTCAAACAAACTGCTGAAATATTTCTGTCCTGACTTTATTAAAATGTTTTAAGGTAGATTGTATTTTAAAGGTTATTKAGCCAGATAAAGCAAGAGTTCTGACGTGATCCTGGAAAAAAATATTGTTGATAAAAATGTCATGTTCCTACAAAATTTTCAAGCTCAYTTGATCAATGTTTTTTCTGGAAAACTGTTCCTTCAGGAAAATAATAATGCCTACCTCTTCTGTAGCTGATCACTCTAGTATTGGACTGTCAAACTATGGTGAAAAAGAGTAACATAATCCTAATGTCATGGATATTCTTATTAACATACTTGAAACTTGAYTAATCAATCATAAATCTGAATAGTCACTTTAAGTAATATAGGCAGGACTTGATTGTTCTTGCTTCACTCTTTTATAAAGTAGCAATGTTGCTGATATCCAGTGTGGTTTGCAACTAAAAAGCATTCTGCATTTATCTGAATTGTTAAAATGTTAGTCTAAATTCCACTGAAAAAGAAACTATGCCAAAACATAAAGCYTTTCAGCTAGTTGCAGAAGGTGTTTTTCMTGATTTTTCTTCAAGTGACATGTGAAAATTTACTTATTTTTARGATTTCTATTCTGTATGGTGTAATGCATTTGCCTCATCCCATCACAACCTCCACGGCATCACCAGAAATCAGGAACGTATGAAAAGATGAGATTTGTTCTCAAGTCCTACAGTTAGGTTGTAATCAACATGTAAAAAGTTTATGTGATGCCACTGCAATGAAAAGAAGAATGACACAAATGGGAGAACTTTGCCCTMCAGAAMTAAGTACCATGAAGGTGGGTGTTAAAGGAGGCAGAATATTCAGGAGCAGYCAGCACAGGGCTAACACAACTTCTGCTGAAAGCAAAACGAGCAGGTTTGACCATAATCTCTTGTGTCCTGTCCAAATAGCAGAGTGTCAAAACTGAAAAACRCGACCTGCGGGTCTCCGTATTTCCCCGAGTAAAGTTTATCTTTACATTCTAGCAGTAATTTAGAACGAGCCTTCTGAAATTGCATTGCAATTTCTTGAAGGGGAATAAGTTACAGATGATGTGTTACATGCTGGAGTATTCCCACGTGGAGTTAAATGATACCCTCCATGGCACCCACTTATGCCACGAGCAGTTGGTGTTATCTCAAAAACGCAGCCTGCTTGCCAGCAGGCATTCCTGGTCATTCAAGTCTGGGCAAAATTGAACACCACAGAGAGGGCACATGCTTTGATTTATGTCTGAGATACTCTAATACTCCATTACTCACACACTTTAATAGCAAAACACTGCATGAGCGCATGTGTTGGAGGACGGAACTCATTTACTGCACAGTCCAAAGGGGAAGCATCAGGTTTTCTGGGCTGGTTTTTAGTACCTGAACAATGTAAAATCTTGTGTCAAAGCCAAGGAGCTGGAATGATTGTCAACTGGTGTCATTTTGCTCCGGCTTTCAGGCCCTTTCTGTAATTAGATATATTTTGTGCAGGACACACTTGATACTGCAGACATGTCACCTCTGTTAAGTTAAATACAATCCAGGAGATAAGGCAGAAAGCCTAGGAGTTTTGGCCAGCCTTGAAGTCAAATGTTTAGCTAAAAGTCTTCCTATTTTTTTTTAAATTTGAAAAGGTTGAAAGTCAAACAGCTGACACATTCCTGGGGACTGCTGAGTCAGTTGGAATGTTACTGAATTATGTTCTTGAGTCTYGTGAATTAGAAAATGTGGATTAATGGCACCCTAAGATCTTCAAAGACATTTAAAGCTAACAGTTTATAGCTGTATCTGCTGATTCAGCTTAAAGAAAGTTTCCTGGTTTGAGTCAGGGTAAGATATTTAAATATGCATTTTAAATTAATTCAATTTAGAGTCTATTGCTTCCCTGTGACTATAAACTTGCAAGGTAGGACCTTTAAATTAAAAAGCTAAAGGGAGATCAGATCCAATCCCTTTGCTGTCCTAGTGTCTAAAGCTGTTCTTTAAGTTTTTACTAGTCTGAGGCTGGGTGCTTAAATCTGCAGCGTAAATATTTTTAATAATATTCAGCCTATAATATACCTTTATATGATGTATCTGTACTCGACCATAGTGCACATTAAATAAAAATAAAAAAGAAGTAAGCTCAATCATTTCTGGAGAACATATTTGATGCTTAACATGAGTTACTGACTCATAAAATCTATAAAAGACTGCTGTATTCATTTGCTTTCTGAAACTTCTCTGGACATAGCAAAGCTTTAGGTATATATAGCTTCTAACTGAACTAGCAGTATTTCAGCWGCTAGAAAAAGTCATGGAACAGAGGCAGAGAAAACTGAGATTAAATTTACCATAAATCCAATTGTGAATCAAAGACAAATACAGAGCTAATAAAGTGTTGGAGACAAAATCCATGAAATAAGCAGAGTTTACACCACTTCAAAATCTGACCCTTCATCTATTTCATTAARTAGTGCAGTTTGCACCATTGGTTCTACATTACAATCACATTTTTCTTCCTATCTAATTTGCTATTATGATTAATTCCTAGTGCTTCAGTTATTAAGTATTTATTAAACATAAATAGATCTTAAGTGAACTCCAGGAAGTGTCTGCTGAAACTGGCTTTTAGTGTAATTAAGTGGTATTTACTTGCTTGCATGCTTTCCAGAGTTATTTCACTTTATCAAGTAGTTTGAATATATCTATCATCCATCTATCTATCTATCTATCTATCTATCTATCTATCTATCTATCTATCTATCTATCTATCTATCATCTACCTGTCTATGTATCATCTACCTGTCTATCTTTCTAATCTGAATGAGGGTTGAGGGTTCATTCCATGATGCTTATCTTTTCATTTCTGAAATAAATAAGAAGGAAAGAAGAGGAAGGAAAAGAGAGAAAGTACAACATTGCAGTGATCATTCAGGTTTCCAACCAGATTACTTAGAAGTAAATATACAAACTAAGCCTGCTTTATGTTTTAAATACCCATGAAAAATATCATAACTGTCACAATAGTCATAAAATTCTTTTGTCAATATAYGGAAAGTGTGGGGAAAGACAATGGAAAAGGTGAGAGAGAACTGCAGAGAAAGACTGAGACAGAGTTCTTACTTTTTAATAAGCCTCACAAATCACTTAATATCCTTTAAACAATGGTCACACCTTGGACTCCTGTCGAGCMCCCTCCCCACTGATATTGCCAGTGCGACACCTCTTATCCCTTTATTAACCCCACATTTTATGATCTGTTAGTCAGGGAGGCACAATTGCTTCACAGGCCATAACCACACCACCTGCCCAAGCATGTGAAACCCAAGATATCWGAGTGCAGAGCAGGACATGTGCTGCCTGCCTGGGGATCCCAGCAYGCTGGAACAGGCAGCAGAGCAGGAGCAGCCCCAGCTGCTCAAGTGGTGCTCACTTGTGGTCAGCTGGCACAGGGCTGGGCAGAAGAGTGAGCAACTCCTGGGTTCAAACAGTTGCAAATTATCTAAAGGGACTAGAGGTGTGAATTTGTTATGTGATCATGTAATGGAAGAGCCTCTCATGATACAAATGTGCAAGCCACAGGGTCAGGGTTGTGAATACTAAGCCTAAATCCCTGTTTCATGGAGCAGTGCTGTAGCTTTTGGCTCAGTAAAGATAATCTGTGAAAGTTCAAATGAGTCCTCTTATTTAAAGTTCAGGTGAGATAGCTTTGATATCCTGAATATTCTAGCCACCAACCAGTTCTGTAAAGGAATATGTTCTAGCTTAGAATTCGTCTGTCCCACCTCTCCTTCCTCAGAAACTTCAGAAACTCCAGCTATTGCTGAGATGTTGAATGAATATTCTTGCTAGAAGACAGGATATAGGAAATAGCTTCTTGGTAGTCATACATTGGAAAGAACCTATCTGCTGTCTTTTTTCTTTTTTTATTAGTATGTGTCCTCTGAAATAGCATCATGGTTCTCTTGTACAGGATAATTTTAATTAATGTTTTGAATGTGAGGCACACTTCTGTCCATGTTCCTATTTTTAGAAACAAGTTCTGATGAAGATACAGAGAATGGGGTCAGAAAAGCTGAACAAGCTCCGCCACTGGTGTTATGTTGTGCAAAAATGCAAGCCCCCTGCTCCAGCCATGGTTTATAATGGCCTAACCGGTGAGACAAGCCTGTGTTAATGTTTGAAGCAGGAGAAAGCTGCTCTTCACATCCCTGAGAAATCAGTCTGAGAGCAGAGATTGATGCTCCCTGCTGGCAGAGCAGCCTGCACCGGGAACAGCAGCCTGAAGACAGAGGAGTGACCTTGTATCCCCCCCGTTCATCTGGAATGAGAGGCAGCCTGGCACCGACCCTGCAATCTGAGAGCTTGTTTGCTCCATGCAAYGGTTCCAGCAATTCTGCTCATGAGCTGCTGCGTGCTTCCTGCTCTCAGCATGGATCCTTCCTTACCTGTCCCTATTCTGCCCAGAATGCCCAATGCCAAATTGTATAAGGCAGAAATKTCAAAGTCATTCTTTCTTGTAAACGAAACTAGGATGATTTCTAACAGAATCACGGTTTAGTTGATGTCATTTCTTGATTTAGAAATTACAAACATGTGAAGAAGACAAAGGTTTTCCAGAAGTAATGTTTCAAATGGTTTTCAGCGGAAAACTACTGCCCTGTAAATAACAAAACAGTTCATTTAGTTTCTGTCTTTTTGAGAATCCCTTACCTGACTTCRATTACTAAAACACTCTGGAGGAAATCCTGGTCTTTCCCAAAGCTGTTAGCAGCCCTCCCCTGGATTCCTCCAGGGCCAGGATTCCACCCTCTTCCTCACATTCTTACTTTGGCCTCCAAGCTTTGTAGCTGAGAAATTCATAACTGAATTGCTCATCTCAGCCCAGAGGGCATGGCTGCTGACCCCACTTTTACACAGCTGGTGTGGAATACAAGGACATTTCCGGAAATTTCATCTGCCAGGAGGTGCTTTCTGCCACACTATCTATCACCTTAACAACTGCAGGGGAGGGAGTACATAATGTGCYTGACATTAGCACCTGTTTTTATAACACTCCAGTTAAATACCAGAGGCCAAGACTACTGGGTTTTATTCAAAATRCTGCTTTACCCTCAAAACCAGACTGTTTCCTGGATGCTGGAGAAGGAAATGACTCTCAAAGAGAGTCAGCCTCTTTAATCTTCTGGTGTGATTGCTTGTGAAAAACTACTGATTGCACATCGAAGTTGAAATTAGTCGTGTTTAAATGTCACTGATTGGAATACATGATTCTGTAACCCTCGATGAAGGAAAGATTGACAAAATATTCTAATCAGGAAAGCAGRGCATTACATTAACTTAATATTCTAATGTACTTTATGAATTATACAAAGGATAATTAATTCAACTCTAAACCAAATCAGTAGTGACAGACAGTGGATTTTTTTTTTTAGTTCTTACTTTAGTGTCTACTTAGAAGTCTGTGTGGCAGTGGTAAAATCCTTGTTCACTTCTTCATGTTAAGATATCCAAACCAGCTAATTACTGAAGTAAAGAACAAACAAACTACCCTACCTTCACCAAGCAGTGGAGGCAGCATCCTCATCTCAGAGAAGTCAGACAAGGACAGGCTGCCTACTGTCTTCACCTATAACCAGAAAGAGCAGCTGTCATCCTGTGGTTCTATTGTTCACTTAGAAATTGCCCTGCAAAGTCCACCATGTACAACACAAGCACATGTTTTTCTTGTCCTTCCTTATATTTAATGTTCTGGTAACTTTACCACAATCCTAGGGAAATTTTTACAGTGRAAAATAACCTTAGTGTTTGTGCTGTATCCTAGTGTCTAGTCTTTGTGTYATGGCATTCATGTACTTGCCTTATAAATAGAATACCTTAATTTAAAGCTCTGATTGCATTGATAATTATGGATCATAGTAACACATAGGTTTTTTTCAGTTGTTAAGTCAGATAGGCCTTGCATTCCTAATGCTGTTTCAGTGTTAAATTGCAATGAAAGAACCTTCATCACTCCGTAACTGTCCTGTAAGCAAAAGTTTGATACATCTATGCTAGTGAGGTTTTTTATGTGCTATGTCCTTCCCACCATTAAATAACAGAAATATAACAAAGTCAGCTTACTGCCCATAGTTTTCATTTCTTTTTTAAATGTTAGCCTTACACTCTCTTTTGAATATGTARCATTTATGCATTAAAGAGCAGAAAAATATTAGATAGAAATCTAATTTATTCCTTACTAAAACATGTGACATGAGTGATAGGGCACTAACCCCAGGATTTTTATGAATAGTCAAACTGCCCCTTATCCCACTGACAAATGACTCTGAATTCACAGCCATTGATGGTTGTCTATTTGTCTACATAGGCTGTCATGTTTGATTTTTTAAATTTCCTTTCCTATTTTTCAAATCAAATGCAATACTAGGAAGCTRCCATATCTGTACAAGTGAAAAGAAACATGTTATTTCTGTGTCACAGATTAATAAGACTGATATAAGATGACCCTCTTCTTTGTCTGGCCAGGTTCACCCAGTCTTGTGATGAAAATATCACAGAGAATTAAACTGTCAAGGAGTTCAGCAGAAAGGATGTGATTTGTTGCCTCTTCATTACTTCACATAATTCTTACGATGACTATTGGCTTAAATACAGGTGTTTGTGGTTATCAATCACCTTGGAAAATAAACCTCCAGGCCAGTTTTCACTGGTTTGTTGATGGGGTGAGCACATCTGCCTGCAGCCACCAGTTAGCAAGCACATGTAATTCAGAAGAAACAGTTGCTATTGTCTATGTTGGAGCATTAAAATTACAAGCATTTGCACTGTTGGAAAGGTTTATGGGCAGAGGAGAGAGGTTCAGCAAATTATTTCCCAGAGAAAACACTTTAATGGTATTTTTAATAATTCTGGGTTTTTTCCCTAAGGTATATAGTTCATTATTTTGTGTCTCAGAGACTTGTAATCCACCCCAGAAAGTTTTACAGTACCTTACATATGGAACAATATTGGAGAGAATAGCAAGCTGCTGCATGAGACAGGGAAACTTGATTTCTGCTTCTGGAGCAGGACTACCTATAAGTCAGGAGCAGGGACCAAAGTTCAGGTCTCCACTTTGCCCAATGACTGTCCAATCACTCTTGTTCACTGGGTCATGAGTCTTTTTCTGTGAGTGGAACAAAGCCAATATTTTCACCTGAAACACAGTTCCACTGTTCTTATCTGGGTGAGTGAGAGGTGTGGATTTGAAATTAATAATTTTTGAGAGAAGATGAGCTTTGAGCGTAGGTTTTCTGATTTCCCCCTGAATTGTCTGGACCGGAAGATAATGTATAGAAGAGATTACATCATGCTTTAAAAAACTGATAACTTGGGAGTCCAGCCCCAGGAGACAAATCCAAACTCTGAATTCTAACTGAACATTATGATGAACTTCACCATGAGCATAGAATATGAGCCTCCTTAGGAGGCTCTGGTGGTCTCTTTCTAAATGTCTCTTGCTGTCTCTTTTGGTTGGTGATCTYAGGTGTCTTTTGCACTTACCTTGAGGAGCACTGTACACAGAACTCAAATATCTACCCAAAGTCTTGYCACAGACTGCATCATGGGCACACCCTCAGAAGTTAAGTATGGTACCAATAAATGCAGTGTATCAGCACATGTAGGATTGCTAAGTTCCTTTGCAGATTCAGATTTTAACCTAATCTCTCAATTTTAACATTGATTTCTGAATACTGGTCACCTAGAGCTCTTCAGATTATCAGTGGAGACAGACAGGCAGCTCCAGGGGACAGTGACCTCAACCCATGATAGCTGTACTATGCCAGAGTCACTTTCTTAAAGAAATTCTTCCTGTTTAAACCAGGTTTCTTTCTGTTTATATATTTTTGTTGTTTCCATTATTGTTATTCTTACTGTTGTTATTATTTTTGATATTTTTTAAGATTACCACTGGGAGGAAAAATCTATTTCTGTTGACTAGAGCAGCATAAGTGATCAGTTTAGACTAAATACCTGATTTTCAATAGGTAGGACCAGTTAACTGGATCCTTCATGACTTACTTTCTCATCTGTAAAATCAACAGTGTTCTCTGCCTCACCAGGAGGCTGTAAAGCTAAATAAGAAGATTGAGAAATGTTTGAAAATTGAGGTTGTGTACGGTCTATGAACACAGAAGTCAGCAGGAATTTTGCTACTGACTTCATTTGTGCTAGGATTTATCCTGAATAATTTAACTTTTATTTGGAGGAAGCTTTTATTGATTTTTTAAAATATTTTTATTTTTTATGTTCTAGTATACATGCAACTGGTAAAAAAAGGTCAGTATTTGATGGCTTTCAGAAGAGTCTTTCTTATTATGAACTGTTTACTAAAGATAATAGTGGAACTCTGAATAACAAAGAAGGCTTAAATAACCCCTTGACCATATAGCCTGTATTATATTTTATAACATTTTTAAGTATGATCACTTTTGCAGATGCTGGCTGTGTGTTTCTCACATGGGGACTTCAGCTMTTTGGAGATGTATGGATGTATATAGCATATTGTTTCCCTGAACGTCAGCTACTGCACCACTTTCTCCACACAACTGGAGAAAAAATTGTTTCACCACTGTACAGGAGTGTGATAAATTCACAGAAGAGTTTTGGTCTTGATAATCTCAAAACAATAACAGCCTTAAAACCATTCTTATATTTCCTTAAGCAGTAAACAWGCAGAGCAGACATGGTTGTGTTCTGCCTAATATCATCAGGTGCTGGAGCAGTTCCAGCTCCAGCCCTGAGCTGTGTGCTCCAATGCATCCCAGCTCCATGGGAGAACACCCACTTTTCTCCCCTACCTTGTGCCTAGGCAGAGCAATGGGCCAGCAAAGCCCTTGTTGCATGTTAAAATGTTGTTTGGCCAATGGCAAATGTACCCAGACTTTTGTGTCAGAGGTTGTTTTCTTTGTAATAAAAGTCAAGTTTTTGCAGACAGGCCAAATTGGGTGCTGTTGACTGATGACAACGGATGACTTTTCAAGARGTTTCCTGTCAGCCTTTCTCTGAAGTTTCTGGAGAACTTAAAAACAAATAARTATTTAAAAGAACAGGGCACATGAAAATGCCTCCATATGTAGATTTAGGTATGCAGTCAATGTGCAAATCCAGACTCTGCTGAGCTGTAGGAATACCCTATCCAGTAGCTCTTTCTATGGCTATGGCAGTGTTTGTTCTCTGCACKTGAGGGTAAGAATGCTTCTTACCAATATGTGTGGTACACCCTTGCAAGGAATCTAGAGGTAGTCTAAGTATTAATTATGCATTTTAGCAGGCAATTTAAATTGTCTGGGGGGATAGTATAATAAGAGTACCTTATGAAATGATAAAAAAGCAAAATGTTCCTTTTACCTTGAAACATTTCCCAAAAGACCTTGTGAGATAATAAGATTTCACTTTGACAAAGAGGAAAGGAAATAAATGTTTGCATTTTTCCAAATATAGAGAAATTACKTGTCTCCCTACAAGACTCAGCAGAACTCAAGGAATTTAAAAGGCAAATTCCTCTCCTTCTGGAGTTCTGGAAAAAATATRATTCCCAGCTGACTGCAGTTTGTCAGCTCTGACCTCCAAGCTTTTGAATGTTGTGTGTTTCAATGCCCTCACCATCCACAAGAGAAAGCCTGGCAGAGGGAGAAGTGTGGGTTGCTGAGGGAGTTCTATGGCAAAAAAAAGACCACATGCTATCTGTGAGTGAGACAGTAACCCCAAATCACACACTGGAGTGGGACCAAATTTCAGCTACTTATGGGTCAGTAGAGCAGAATAACATTGGCAGCTTTAGAGAAATCTCTGGTGCTTGAGTGGATGTGAAGTGGAAATGGCACTAATTTAAGGACTGAAAAGCTTTTATCTTTAACCTCTTGTTTACTGTTGCAGTAAGTCCAAATCTTACCCAAGCTGAAAGATGACCTTGATGTAAAACATATGTAGTTATTGGTGGATGATGGTCAGTATCACCATGATAGAAACCSCTATACATGAGTCAGTGAAGTATTAAACCTGCCTGAGCTGTTCAAACTGAGTCCATTTGCCTGGAGTACCCAGAAGTTCTTTGTTCAGCAACAAATTAAGTAAATATTTCTGTAATTGCCTATGCCTGTCATGTGAAAGCCTCTAATCCCCTGCACCCCTCTTTTGCAGAACATTCTCCTTTTTCCAGACATACAAAATGTCTGCAATGTAGAACTGGAGAACATTCCCGGAGTTTTGTGTGAGCCTTAGATACATCTCCACTCTGATTTATACAGTGCAGGAATATATTCTGAAGTGCCTATGGCTTGTGATGTTTTCTAAACTGAAAAATTCTTTTTTAATGTGGTAAGGCTAACCTAGTTGAATTTTTATGCTGACATCTGTCAGTGACATGAGTCTAGACTGTCTGGTAGCCATCCATTATGGATGCATGTTGGTAATAATAAAAAATGATCTGTGTGCTTGGCTGAGGAATGAATGCACATATGGAGTCTGTGGGCTTAAACTTTGGTCTTATGTATTCTGAAAAGAAAGAAAAAGTCAAATATTCATGAAGATTGTCTGAGCTTTCCAATGTTGCTGTGGGAGAGCATCTTTTTTGTTAAGATAAAAAAAAAAACTGAAACAGAAATATTGGATGTGAAAAACTATTTAAAATGGTATTTTATTTCTTTCCTGTCATATTCCTAGAGAGTTGTTTATACTAAGGCAGCTCCCTTCTTTCTGTAACCCTATAATGATTTTGGACTTTCAACCAGGTTTAAAAAGTAGCCACTATTCTCTTCTAGTAATTGAAAAGWAATGGAGTCACAATACATAGATCAGGGTAAAAGAACTGTGCAAYAACTCAACAACGAGGAGTAGGATCCTCTATTACTTAGTTGAAAACTGATTTAAAAGTTGTCTGTTTCACATCAAAATGTCGTCCACAAAACTAATTCATTCCATTTTCTAAATTAAACAACAGAACTGAGGGGTTTGGGATTTTTTTCTTTTTTCTTTTTTCTTTTTTTTTTCTTTTTGCTTTTTACAATGTCCTAGCTACTCACATAGAATGCTTTACAATGGTGATCAAATCTGATGCCCAGAAAAAGCTGTGGGAATTGAGGCCCATGAAATCTTGTTTCAACTGCTTTTATATTTGCTGTCGGAGATGGATATCATTCTCAAAAGGAGAAGGGCGTTACTTTGGCTCCTGGTGTATTGCTGATCCCTCCCTTGTGTGCTTGCCTGAGGAGAAGCAGGAATAATTGTACAGCTCAGCTCTCAACYAGTGATCAGTAAAACCATTTATTGGCCATCCCTCTATAGGCAGTAACAGAGCAGTTTGGGAGCCTCTTAAAGTAGGACTTTCMCAAACTAGGAAAAAAAGGGGCAGTTATCTGCCCCAAGACCTTTATTATTGTGATTTTTAAGAATTAAATAGGTTGTTGGAGCTTTCAATCACTATCCTCTGGCACTTTGCTTGGACTCCAGATGGTGGAAGTAGCGGTAATAATTCAGCAGTTTCAAGGAAGGAGGGGCGCACTTGCTGGTAACAGATCTACCTGCTATGGACAGCTCAGGTGTTCACCAGAAACTTGCAACCAGCCCTTCAAATTAGGGAAGAGAGTAAATACCTAAAAGCACGAGAGGCAAAAGCTCTTTGCATTATTTAGGGCTTGTGACTCACTCTGACTACTTGTTTCTCTAAAAGTAGGCCACTGAAACCATGAGGTCTCTTGCTGGAGCATAGTATTACCTCTCGTGAAGAAGAGTCTGACTCATATGCTTGAATTTTTGATTGCTTACAATAAAAAGAAATTATCCAATTCCTCTGATCATTCTATTTCAAAGCCCTATATTCCATAAAGAGGATTAGAAATTATTTTTATGTCCAATTAAACATTTTTGTGGGTTTATTTTTGCTTACAGGGATGTTCCTCTTCTACACTGGCTGCATGTAACTTTTGCTTAGTTTTCTTTTTTTGAGCTGACATGGGATAGCTTTTCTAATTCTCATAAAAAAACTGTAGAACTGATTTAAAAGTAACATTCTAAAAGTATAATATAGAAATAGGATGCAAAACCTGTGATTGCACAACCTGAGTCTATCACACATACTCTGCTGACAGAAACTCCAAAGRAAGGTTGTGTTGTAGAAATGCAATAGTTAAGCCACCTAAGAGAATATGAGCTTTTCTAGCAAACTCACTGAAAGCTGTGTCTTGGAACTTGGGAATGTTTACATTTAAAGAAAGAGCTGTGGTCACTGTCAACAAAACTTGGAGCAATAGTCACTGTGTGAACCAGCACAAAGGAAGCAGCCAGATAACCCTGGAACACACTGCCTGGCCCAGATGGGTGGTCTTGCAGACTGTCACTTGGTTTGCCCTTTCTGTTTACACCACTTGGTTATTTTTTCCATTAGAGAAGATCTTCAGATGCGGGGCTGATGGGTGTGTTTTCTTAGTTTGGTGCACATTCATCATGTTCTAAATATTGATTCTGCAGCTAGGGTCCAGTGTCACTGGAATGCTGGTAACTCATAGAATCAATAAAGGATATTTTTGTTACTAGGCTGAGAGGATTTGGATGTCTTTGACAAGCCTTTGATTTTCATTGCTATGGCCATCACTGTGTGAGACAAACTTTTATGTGAAGGACCTTGTTTTTAAGATWCTGGCACACTCAGAGTGAATGTGTTGTGCCCAGAGTTGAGGGAGAAACGCCCTTTTTGCCCCTCAATCTGAAATCTCTTTCATCTGTTTCATGCTACTGCAGATTTCATGGAGGCTTTGGGGAACAAAGGGACTACAGCTCAGATCCTACAATAGACAGCAACTAGGACAGCACACACACACACACACACACACATTCACTCATCTAACATTACATTTAGGAAACACTGCTTCCAGCTTGGACCCCCAAATGTTTCCACTGGGACACAAAAGATACTCCATTTGTGTAGCATGAGAATTTGGTGTATTTGCAACCACTGTCTAATGAGATAAAATACAAGCTGAAGGTCTGAATGAGTCTTGGATATACTTACAGAATAAACACTGATCCATATGTCTGCAAAAAGCAGCAAAACTTCACTGTACTGGAGAAGAAATCAGGCAAGGAAAATATGACAAATCTGTGTCAGTTCTCTAGTGGATGTTGCCTGGTAAACTATATTTCGTTTAAAATTAGGATACCAGTGCAGATAAATGCAAAGATAAAGCTTTACCTCTAAAAGAATTGTCACACCAAGAAGCTGAGAGATTTGGTCATGTTAAACTGCMGAATAAATAACAAAGAAACCCATCTTTTAGGTACTTTAGGGTTCAGGTTTTTACTATTTTCAGCTGAAATATCTGGCTATTGTTTGAGGCACAGACTCATTGTGAGTAGCAGGGCAAGGAGGGGACCAGTTTGCATTGCTGGACTTGCTGAGTGCAAAGATGTCACTTACCAGAGAGCAGGGAGRGAACAGAAATTTTCTAACTGGTCTTAACAGTTAACATTTACTTTTGTGTGTGAAAAGTCAATTCCTTTTATAAAAAAAGTTTGCAAACTTTTCAGCCAGTGATCAAATCTTCCTCAAATCCAGTGGCAAAATTTCTCATTAAATGAAAAATCATTTCACAATCAAAGATTTTCCTATTGAAAATACCACATTTGATAARAATTGGTCTTTTTTGGTCTGTGTAAATAAATATATATAGAGAGAAACTTCAGATTTAATTTTTTTTTTTGTTTTAAATCAGTTTTCTGTAAGGAAAAMTCCCCATGAGGGAATGTGATATCGAAGAAGGGGCTACAACCAAAGTTTAGAAAAAGGCAGAAAGAAAGGATGTAGAGAAGCTTTTTGTTAGAGTTCAAATGCTGGACTGGAGCCTTACTTTGGGTGTTTTGTCTGACTCAGTTCACTTGTCACTAACTCATTTCCGTATCGTGAACAAATGAATACATTTGCTTTTGAGTCCTGGTATGGTCAATATGTGATCATTCTTGTTGATAAATGGACTCTTAAAACTGAAGTGAAGAAGTTATAAGTAAGAGCTGAGTGTTTAAGAATTCAAATAAATAATTTGTCAGGAAACTGTAACCATCTGTCTGTTCCCTGCACTGTTAGGCTTTTCCTTCTTTTTTCCCAGGCCACTAGAGAGGATGGCCAAACTGCCTAAAACAAATAAAGAACATACCTTTTAGGCTTTTGATCAAAACAAGTGAGAAGATGATCAGTCTCATAAACGAAAAAAAAAAATTAAGATCATGAAAGGATTACTTAGATTGTCAAAATGAATCACACATTTACACTATAAAATGGAGGCCAAAAGCACATTCCTGAGTTATTCTATGTCAACAGCCATTTTAGCTGGCATGAAACTTATTCTCTATTTCTATTTAACAATCTGTTTGAAAGAACTAAGGCCAAGATGAAAATGATAGGTATTTGATATGAAACAGCTATTTGAAAATACTGGTATCTTGTTAAAAATATCCTGACTTTCCAAGGTGTAAAGTTGCATGAGAAACCACTCAGTCTCTGGCTCCTTTAGAATTTAGATGCCATGTGCTGCTGGGAAACTACATGTACCCCTGACAGGTTGAGGCTGATTCTTCACCTTCACRGAATCATAAAGTTATTAAGGTTGAAAAGCACCTCTAAGAACACTGAGCACAACCATTGACCCAGCGCTGCCAGGTCCACCACTGAATCCTCTCTCCAAGTACCACATCTACATGATTTTTAAACACTTCCAATGAGGGTGATTCCATCGCTCCCTGGCCAGTCTCTTCCAATGATAGATCACCTTTTCTGTCATGAATTTTTTCCTAATATCCACTCCAGACCTCCTGTACTGCTACCTGAGGCAATTTCCTCTTGTCCTATCAGGTTTTACGTGGGAGAAAAGACCTATCATTTTTCTTTACCTACAGAAATGATAAAAACAATCCATGATGTAAACAGGAACTGTAGACCAGCTCAGCTTTATTGGTGTTAATTCAAAAAACAGAAGCAGCATTATTACAAAAAAAAAAATATTCTGTCTAGGTCTGTCTCTCTCCCAAGCAGACTTTGCTACCCAGAGTAGGATCAGTCTCATCTACTACAGACACCCACAGSTCCTCCTCAGGCACTCCTCTTGGGTCAAGGTCCTGTGACAGAACAGAAATMTGCTCTTTTAGGAATTAATTCATCTGCTTCATTGTAAATATCTATTTTCAGAAAGAATCAGGGAATTCTATGCTGGGGAAAGCACTGGGGTTTCTTAAGCCTTACACTGAATACCCTGTATGATGGTTCAGTGAACAAGGAATCCCTCTTGTCTGTAGGCCATTCACACATCTAAGGAAAAGGCTGATAATTACAGTGAGTCACTGTTACAATTAGAAGTTTCTTGAATTAAAATGGTAGTTGATTAATTATTTTTCTGCTTTCACGTTTTCTTCTTTTTTTTTCTAGTCAGATCCACAAAATTACCTATAAGCTGGATATTTCCCCAGTAATGTATGATGGCTGGCAAATTAAAAAAAATCAGAGTTGCCAGAGACAAGACAGTAATTACAGACTTTGTGTGGTCTCCTCTGCTTGGCACATACTGAGACTCCCTAAAGACATGAAGCTGCTATTTGTAATAGTGCAGACCTCTAGTACTCTACAATCTCTCCCATCCTCAGTGTAAGCATGAAATGTTCTTAGATTTTCAGCATTTTGAAATCTTTTTAACAATAATACAACTTTTACAGTCATTTTTCAAGGTATACATAAATGTGTTGCCTGATTTTTGAGTCTTTGATGTTTGTTCCTGATCAAGAAGGAGGGAAAATTATCTCTCTTTTTTCTCTATTCCCTTCTCAGTGAACAGTGAGTTAATTGCACACCTCTGTTTTAGGAGAAGCCAAATTGACTAACCAACAATTATAATGAGAAATGAAGTAAAATCACAAGAACTGGAAAGTCTGTTTTCTACAATACAACARATTTGTAGTAAGAAACAAAAAAAAAATACTTTTGTTTTCTGAAATCTTTGCCTTGCTGTGAACACCTTAAGTATGCTAATGTAAATTATGACAGAATTTCCTTGTGATCCATCTGTTAGAATACTTTCAGCACAGTCTTAATGTTCATGAGGAAGCCATAAATAGAAAGAAAAGTGCAGAGCCAGCTATTTAGCCTAGAACATTTTCAGTAAAATATTTATTCTAATTGTCTCCCCTAGCTTGTTGAAATSAGATAGGTGTTTGAAGATACAGGTATAATGTATTGTGGAGCTTCTGCCAATTAGACCATTAAGATCTTCAAAAGCATGCTCAAGGAAAATCATGGCTCAAGGATGGGTCTAACTAAAATGGAGAAAATTTTTAAGCTGGAATCTTGACTGCCCATGATTTTACTTAGAAGTATTTCAAAGAGGAGGCAAGAGGCTTGCTTCATCCTCTCTGAGCTTCAGGGCATCACACCAGAGAAAATCACCCCATACCTATTTAATTTGCATTCTAACTCTGAGATCATTTTATATGAACACCTTTTGATCCTATAAATAATKTCTTCACTTTCAAATGTGCCATTTCCAAACATTGACACAACCATTATTTTTCATGATCTGCTACTGTGATGAAATATTGTCCTGTGCTGGCCTAAGTCCCATGCATAGGAAAATATTATAAATTTCTAGGCTGGCTAAAAAAATAAATATAGGAAAAGAGAGAAATAGTTTGTGGAAATCTATGTGGAATGAGTCCAGGTTCTTATACCAGGCAATACTTAGCTTAAAAAAATGGCAAAATATGGGATACAGAAGATTTTACTATACAGTATCCATCAGGTACTTGCCTTATGTAGCAGGTTGTGTAACTCCATTGAAAGTATCCTGATTGTCCCATGGAGAGTATATTTCAGAAATATTTATGGATTTTAAGGAAAAAAATTTTTAGGTAGCAAACAGATGTATTGACCAAGAATAAAAATCCTTGACTGCCTCAAGCTTCACATGCAATGTAGGGAAAATTCAGAAAATAATGTTACTGCTCTAGGGGATTTTTTTTCTCTTGRGATTCTTGACTTGCTCATGGCTGTGGCTGCATAAACATCTCAGTACTGCACTTAACAACCAGGTGTGGGAGTGCTGGTGTCCRTGAGGTCTAGCCAAGTCCTTCTATTCTCACAGGGTAGAAAATTAATACAGTGACATGGACATGCTTAATGGCTGCAGTGGTCCAGTCTCTAGAYTTAATTTTTCAACATTTAAATAAAATGTTCTGTCCTTTCATTTTCCTATCTATATTTGTTTTGACTTTTCTAGCAAGACAGATTAGATGTTCTCATTGATTTGCAATGGGCTTTTTGGTACTTTTCTTACTTAAATATTGCTGTTAAAATTCTACACATTACTAAAAATTGGTGTAAAATCAGTCCAGGGACATGCTAAATATGTAGATTTTCTTGATATTATGACTATCAAAAAACAGYACAAAAGATGTCTGCTGAACTACTYAAAAAACCCTCTGAGAGCCATGGCTGCATAGACAGCTGTGTGCTAGTRAATTCTGAGCTGTGCATCCTTTTCTCTATTATTTTGTTATCAATGTCTAAAAACTGTAGTTTTGTTAGAKCACAGCAAGATTTCTATGCATTGACATGGAGAAACATCATAATTTCTGTTTCCTTTTAGTATGCTACTGATGTCTGCCCGACAATCAGACATGAGCAAAAATTGCAACAAACTTGAACTGGTTTGTTTTCTGTCACCAACAGAAATCACCAACAGAAATCACCAACATTTCTCCACTGTCAGTCTCCTCTGAGGATTTTCTCTCTCCTGGAAATATCATTAACAGTCTCTGTACTGTTCAGCATCTCTAGAAACCTTGTGCAGGAATGGAGAATTGCCACATACCCAGCAGTGCGCCATTACCTCAACTCTGCATCAGACTAAAACTGCGTGTCCGCCTTCCCCAGGGGAAGATAAAGTGATGTTTAAAAGAGAGAAGGAAGGAAGGAAGGAAGGAAGGAAGGAAGGAAGGAAGGAAGGAAGGAAGGAAGGAAGGA
>JACDOX010000028.1:7100890-7118655 GCA_014549065.1 Cardinalis cardinalis | reverse complement strand
GGAAGGAAGGAAGGAAGGAAGGAGCAGCACTTGGGGGAAGCAGTATTCCATGAAGTTCCCAGTCCTATCTGGAGAACTAACTCATGAAGTTGGTACCAAAGTGTGAGTCCTTCCTGTCAGCACTACTGAATGCCTGAAAAAGGAAATTTCCATCTGCCAGTACTCTGTCTCCTCTACCAGAACACAAACCTTCGGCTTCTGGTGCAGAAATTATCCCCTCAAARACGTGACTAATGTATTTGTCCTTTTCCGGGAATGAAGTTTCGTAAACCAAGAAAGCCAATATTTGTTTGAAGCACAACAGCAGGCTCTGCTTAGCAGCCCCCTATCCTGAACACACCACCAGGATTTCCTTCTCTGACCATGGTGATCTCAGGGGCATATTTAGGACCTCTCTCAGGAGGTTTTCATGTACATATACAAACAAAGTGTTGATTTGCTGATTTGGTTAATTACCAAAYCATTTTCACAGAAGATTAATTGGATATAAGGTACCTGTGAATGTTTGTACTTTTCCAAAGTAGAGACTATGATCTCTGGAGGAAAAAAGGCAAGAAGAGTCTGAGGAAGTGTCCAAAGGAATATGGGAAAACTCCCTGATGATGGAAAAGACAGGCTGTAGCAAGAGATGCTGCTTCACCTCAGAGCATTCTGCCTAGCTACAAGACACTCCTTTGAGGTTTATGTCCTTCAGCCCTCTGGAAATCTGGAATCCCTGTCTGCCCCCAGCATGAGCCATGGATGTGACTCAGGGCTGAGTGGATCTGGTCCAACACGAGCAGCCTGGGAGAGAAGTGTGTGTGTGAGTGTGTGTGTGTGTGTGTGTGTGTGTGCAACTCACCCCTGAGAGAGCACGGCTCATCACTTTTGGAACAAAACAGTGAAATTCCCCTACTTAATTTATGGCTTGTCTATTCTGCAGGCCACACTGGAGGGGAGAATCAGCCCAAGGTAGCTGTAAAGGAACCAATTCATGCTTGAGACAGCGTGGCCACAGCAGGATGCAACTCAGAGGTATGAGCTTTGATCCTCAGGAGGGCATAACAGCCTCCAGCTTGTTTAAAAACTAGTTTAGGTTTCTCTGAATTATTCTTCAGAAAGAGCTTATTTTCTTTTTTTTTTTTCCTTGAGTTTTTATTCAAACAGAATTTAAAAAAAGAAAAATAAAAGAAAAGAAAAAAGCCAAACAAATGAATCAAACCATGTTCTCTAGACTGGAAAGACAGGAAATAAGAAAGAGAGATTTATGGGTTTTAATTTTTAAATCTTGGGTGGTGCTCAAAACCTGCACTGATGGGACCATACTAGTAGCTAGAGAGAGACAGTAAATATCAGGAGAATCAATGATAAATCTCATTCATGTTTTTATTGGGTKAAATCCTGAGTTTATATAGTTGAATTACACGCCAAAAAAATTCAAAGTTGTGTGTCCAGAAATAAGTACCTATATCCATGTGGGAATCAGTGAGAACTGTGAATTCTCAGTACCTCTGAAAATTGCTTTCACATAGATACAATTTATAGGGCTACCTTCAGACATCAAGCTTTGAAAAAAATTGGCCAGGATTTCTACCTATTTATTGTTTCCTGGGCCAAAAAGAGTGATGAAAGTAGCTTGGTTTTTCTGTTATTATTTCCATATGCATTATATTTATAAGAATATTTATGCAGGAATGTTACAGAAATTCCATGCTTTGTTTCCTTTGTGAAAGATACCTTCCTCATAAGAAACACATTATGCCTGGTCAAATATTTCTCTCTATGGGAGGATTAGATCCACAGTACTGCAGGGTTCTCATTTATCAGAAGCACTTACTTTATCACCTGCCTTTTATTAAAAAAAAAAAAGAGAGAGATCTATTCTGTTTGGACAGCCACTGTACACTGGATTTAGGAGATTAAGGTTTACTCTAGAAAAGTGTTATTCTGAGATATGATATGAATAGCATGACATCATTTCTGGCAATACAGTATCAGTGAGTGAAAGGGARAAAACCTAACATGCAGACAACTTTCTGATAAGGGGCAAGAGTTCTATACTCTTTTTAAAATTTACTGTGTTTTAAGATTGTGTATGTTATATACCAGTCTAGAAATGAGAATAGACAAAACAGCAATAAATTCTTCTGGGGGCATTATTTGAAAATATATTGAAKTTTCTAACTGTGAGAGAAAGTGGAGTTTAGGGCAGATTAATGAGGAGCCAGTGGGTTTGGTTATATTTTGTTACTTACCAGAAAGCTAAGGATTTCCAACTTCTACTTTAAACCTTTGTATGGATATGGTAGTTTAGATTTTGAAGCAACATTATATGTCTTTTTTGATAAGCTKCATAATCTTTTAATAACTTGCATGATGTAATGGCAAGACATATTTACTCAAAAATTAGTTCATTATAATTACTGAATTCTTCCCCAAAAGAGGACAAACTTTTATTACAACATTTTGGTTGTTGCACTCAATAGGTCAATTTGTATGGAATAACAAAATATGAATGACCTAAAACAAAATATATTTAGTTGTACAAGATTTTACTCTAGGTAACAGAATTTCGGTTTATTTGCTTTTGTCCTTKCTATACAATTTTTAGAACACAATTTCCCTACTTTTAAAACCATCTAGAATCACTTCAGAAACATGTGTCAGAATATTATCTGGTTTCTCAATACTAAATTCCCTGCCAGAATGGTTTTTGAGATTCACTGGATTCAAGGTGAATAGAAAAGGGTCATAAACAKTAATRTAACTGCATRGTCTTAAAAACCATAGAATAGTGARYGCATATAAGGRAAAATAAACATATATAGTTTTTCCTGARATTTTGGACTGGACATATACCAAAATTTAAAGTATATTTTATTGGTTTTGATGCTGGTGGCTCAGAGGTGTAGTAGGCACAGAAAAGGATATTCTACCCCAGAAAGTCTTTAGCAGAAAGTTTAGATATGAGACTTAATGTCTTAAAATTCAAAGACAGACTGTTTTTGCCAATTTCATAATTTCAATATCTTAATTACTAGGTCACATTGTTGTGTAACAATCCTGAGTTTTTGTTGAGTTTGTGTTATTTTCATAGATTTAGGTACTAAATTTAGCCTTACATGTMTTTAGCATATCCTCTAAATAAACCTTCCTTAACAATAATGCATTCTTTGYCATCTTTGAGCTTCACAGCAGCCATGTAGATGCCTATAAAGTGTAATTATTCTTTACAAGAAAGAAGTTGTAGATATAACTCAATTTTTGCAGTTTAATTGTAACTGATTAATTATATAATTTCTGTATCAAGTAATTCTCAAAATTAAATGTGTCCTGTGGTTTATTTATAATTTTATTCACCCTGTATTTTAACAATCTTTGACAACTTCCTTACATTCCTAGGATTAGTTTATATACTGCTTTGTCTTATGTTAATATTTGCAATCCTTTCTGTAATGTCAATTAACTGCCAGGACATCCATCTAGACACAGTGTACTAAAGTATAATAAAGAAAAGAAAAATACTTCAAGATGCTAACAAATTATAACCATGCCCAGATATAAACCAGATGTATGAGTGATAAACACAGAGATACAAAATTGTCACCACCCTTCAAAATCACAATTTTAAATGTCTCCACCTTTGACCTGTGGCAATAAGCTTCACTAGGGCGTGAGACAGAAATCTATCCTTGCATTTTCTTGAATGGAATTTTTGAAAACTTTTTGTTGTTTTCTTTCTTTTTCCTTTGTTGTTTCTTTAGTAAGTTACATCTCTCRGACATCCCTAAAAAAAACCTAACAAGCAAGAGGAGAAAAGAGGTGGCAAATGGAGCTGAGGTTGCCTGTTAGCAGTGCTCAATGCAAACATGTGCTTTGGGTTAGGAAATGGAGAAGTGCTCTCAGTACCACGCAGCCTTCTTCCTTCACTCACTGCTTCACAGCTGTGTTTAGTGCTGCAGAATATATGTGCTGATATAAACCAAGAGCACACAKAGGCTAAATGCATTTTATCCATGGCATGTAGTAACAGCACAGTGCCTTAAAGAAAAATTGGTCACTTTTGATTTGGAAATCATGGAAGCACATTGACTTTTCTTTAGCAATCTGAAGAAAATGCACATAATTTTAGAAGATTTCCTCTGTATTTCAGGGATGTTTTTTAATAACTGAAAAATGAAAGCAGATTCTCTAAGTCAAGACTGATTCACATTTTGATTTGCTTTCACCTCAAAGATTCATTTTAGTATAATGGCATTCAACCTCATGTGCTCCTAGTGTTCCAAGGAGAACTCATAAGGGTTTAGAAAAGGTGACTAAGGAGAGCAAAACTAGTTCTCAMAGGGCTTCACTTCATACTTCAGCTGTAGTTACTGGGGGTTGAGTCAGARGAGATGTCAAAGTTTTAGTTAAATGATAGCCAGGAGTCTTCAGGTTTCTGCTGAGCAGGATGGAGACTCAGCCTGACCTTCTGGCCCTTCAGGCTGTGAGACTTGGCTGTGCCTCGCATCACCTTGGACCAAATTTCAAGCATCACAGTTCATACATCTATAAGGAAATCATGAAATGGACTCATCCAATATAGGTTTTCTCAAAAGTGAGAAAACAATAAAAGCTTTTATTTTCCTATCAGAGTTTAGCAATGGGATAGTCTGGTTGTACTTTTGAATGCATCTGTGAAGGATCAGCATCAATATAAAAGCTGGGAAGAAAAATAAAAACAGCAAAAAAATCAAAATAAAAACCCTACTGTGAACTGAAGACAATATGATTAAAGATGTGTCATTCATCCAGCCAGTGCTATAAATAAATAGAGTACAATATGATTCTATAAGGATAAAAAAGCAGAGCACAATTTTCCTTAAAAAAATTAGTCTTTGTTCAATWCTTTGTTACATGAAGAAGTCAAACTAAATCCCAAATTGTGCTTTGAATATTGGAGAATATAAGTAAATTTAAGTCTCAGTCTTACAGTGAGTAWGTTTTATATGCAATGCAAAGAAAGAACCAAACCATTGATAATATCCAGGGAAAATTGCTAGAGTACTGGCCAAATATGTTTTTAGCCAGTCACATTTAAAGGAAGTAACTAATTTTGGACAGGAGGTATCAAAAGCCAGGAGGGAATCCCCTTTCCTATTCCTGGTGTTATATAGGAGCATTTATATTTAGAACTGAAATCCATGAGAGACAAAGGGAGCATTTCAGATGCATGACTCACCTTAGCATTTCTAATTTAAACACCCACTGTTCTGCAGGCATTGTACCCTGTTTTATTTACCAGYAGAGACATCACCATAGTGCCTGGTGCCTCTAAGTCTGCATGGAGCATCAAATTTAAGCTGGAGTTCCTGAACTGAGTCTAGATGCTGTCAGCATCAAGAGGCWGCCAACACAGGCGTTGCATATCAAAGACAGAATTAGCTGTCATTTAAAAAATCAACAAAAATGCTACAATTTTTAATCCTTTAAAGGATGGCTGTATCATTTCACCCAGTGCAGGCTGCACATATCTATTGTTCCAAGGATATTATGTAAACTGCCAAAGTCCCCATAACACCAGGGATAGTTAAACGTGTAAACAGAAATAATTCTATATTTAAACATTATAGTTCTTCTGGTTGTTAAACTATCATTAGAACAGGATGGAAGCTGGTTTACAAGCTTCACTGTTGTATTTCTACACTGTGGGTGGTAGAAGCCAAGCCATGTTAAGACAATAAAATTTCTTTGTCAAATACACTGTAGATGACTGTTTATACATAGCAAGATTTGCTTCTCACCTCCTGAACCTTCAGGATAGAGCATGGGTGAAATGGATATGTTGTTTTTAGTTGTTGCAGCAGCCTGGAAAGTTAAGGCTTGAATCTGCTGACATGGCTGTGGTTGTTTGSCAGTTCTTTCCCTCTGTTGGAGAATTGGCCCTACTTTCTGCCTGACTCCAGAAGACATGCTGGAAGATGTCCCCTTTGACGAAAACATACAAAATTTGAGCCTACACAGATATACAGGTGCTCTAATCTCTAAAAGCAGTACCAGCTATTGAGGAAACCATCTCTTGCTGTGTAAAAGAAGATCAAAACTTACTGAAAATACCCAAGTGGRGTAATAGCATTTAGCACATTTCTTTGGTCCCCAAATAGAAGTGACATTTCCCACATAATTCATGCTTCAATGGAAAGCAATCTGGATTAATATCTATTGACGAAATTAAATCCTATTAGCAGTGTGTTTGGTCTTAAACCCAACAAAATTTCAGCTGCCGTAAGTCAATGCTTAGTAGGCTGAAACTCTTAGAAGTGGGGTCCCAAATCTGCAGAASGATTCAATCATTTTATCATCATTTAAAACCGTTGTTTTTTTAATGGGAAGCAAACCAGTAACRTTGTAGATTTGGGCCAAACAGTCTTCACAGTGAGTTGCAGCAGCAGAACCTCAAATTCACGGAGGTGTTCCTTCCACTTTGCTGTGTCATCCTTGCAGAGTTGCCTTTTAAGATCATTCATGAAAAGAGAAACATCAAAAATGCCCCCAGCATCAAAGTTATGTGCCTTGATTCTTGATTCCTTCTCCCTTGATCATGCAGCCTAACAGGATATGGGAAACAGGAGCAGGGAAATTTCTCCCGAGGAAAGAGAATTGCAATCAAATTTTGAAAGTGCGGGCCARGATGTTTATTTTAAAACATGTTATCAACCCACCACTTTACTCCATAATAGCTTGGTGTTTAATGTCCTTATCCAGCACTGAGACAAGGCACTGATGCCCTCCTGACCAAATCCATGTCAAATGTGCTGACTTTAAGGGTTGTTCTGAATAGGGACATTCTGCAGGGTCCCATTCTGGGTGGAGTGCTCTGCAGTAAGGTCTATGGGATTTGTGATGTCAGAAGAAGAGCTAAGAGGTCACTGACATGGGAAAAAGCAGTCTTGGACACTTGCCTCTACTCAAACATTTATCTCTGCTCTTTTCCTCCTCTCAACTCCCCTCAAACTGTGATAACTGAAATGTAAAGTAGCAGCAATTATTAGTTATAAAGCATTTGGGGAGATAATATTTCTGGGTCTAGTTGCTGGATTCAATGGACAAATGTAGAAGTTCTCTTTTTGGAGATTTTTTAAAATTAAAAACAAGAAATAAAGTTGTATTTTAATTAATGCTTTGGGAAAACACATAATAAATCCTGTATTTGTCTTATAGGCATAATTCTGCTTGCCTGACATGAACAATATTATTCAGACAGGCTGCTGTTCAAAATAGTATTTGYAGTACAGTTCATTTCATTCCAGTGCTTCTTTATTTTTGATAGATTTAAATATAAAACTGACATAATTCTAATTTAGACCTTAGCCTAGCAAACTCAGTCCTTGGGAGGCTTTTGTGATCTATTCAAGCCTACTTATAAAAGGCAAATATCTGTTCCACTTCTTTATCTAAGATAATGTAAATACCACCATTAAATAAAAATTTTAAAAGGAAGAGCTAGGTTTTGAAGCACATMATCTCCTTTCCTAATACCTATATTGGAAGACACACATAGTCACTGAATCAAGACACARTGTCCTTCAAAAAATATTTTATATCTGGTTTTGGTGAAGTCCTTTGAAAATGTTGGAATTTTTCTGAAAAATCAACTTACTTCTCACATGAAGTGTGAAACCAGGTCAGGGCTTACTGGAGTGAAACATGAATTAGAGTATTTGTGAGCTGATGTATGCAATTAAATGAAGCTTTTTATCTGTTTTCAGCTCTGTCATGATGTATTCTCATTTGCATCAAATTTATGACCTGATCACATGTCAACAGTTCAGTATTGAGATTTCTATTTATTGAATTAATTATCTCAAAAAGTTCAACACATGTACAATCAGATTGCTCTCATTTTAATACTGCATTGTTAAAACTTTTAAACAGAGTTGAGAGAAAATTACATCATATTCAGTCTTTGAATGATCTTCTTTGTCATTTCCATCTTAGCTTTCTGAGTAATTTMTTCATTACATCTAGTCACTTATCTGATGTACAATAGCAAGTTTTAGTTGTTGAAAACATTACCAGGTTTTCAGCTATTGGTATGTAGATGTCTGTTTAGACAGGTGAACATCCTCCACATTTGCAGTAATTTGAAACTGATTTTTGTGTCATGATTTTTTTATTTGCTTGGTTGAGGTAATTTTTTTCAGCTTTTTTTTTTTTTAATGGGAGGGGGTGTCAGAAGGGTTCTTATGAATGCTTTTATAAAAGAAAAGTAGAATGAAAAAGCRGTTATCAAATGACCTACCAACCTATCTGATCAATCTCAGCATAACCTGTTGGCTGTGCAGTGTGCAAAGGGGTAAACTAGCTGGATTAACATATTTATTTGTAGTGTTCCATTGATTTGTAGCAAATCCAACACCTCCCAAAGTTAACACCAACAGGCTTTCAGGCCTGCAATCTCTCTGAGGAGAAGATGGAGCTGCCCTGCACCAGAGTCAGCTGATCCCAGTCAGCTCCAATGGAYCCAGCAGAGCACAGCTGAGCCCCTTAGCCTAACAGGGAAACATAGTGAAGAAAAGTTAAAAAAGACCCCAAAAACCCAAAACAAAACACAAAACAAAACAAAAAACAAACAAAAACCCAAAACAAAAACCAACCAACCAAAAACAAATAAARTTCCGCCCAGGCAGGAGAAGCAAAATGAGCAAGGAACAGCAGAGGGAACACCGTGGTCAGATCAGAGGAGGTGGTGCTCCATGGCATCAGAGGTGGTGTCCATTGTGGTCCACAAGGATCCCACACAGAAGCAGCTGGTGTTTCCTGAGGGACTGGAGCCCAGGGATAAGTAGAGAACAGWGAGAAAAATCTTTATGTACTGACCATAACTCCTGTTTCTCTTTACCCTGTGCTGTTCAGAGAGGCTGAGAGAAGATGAGAATGGAGTGAAATTGAGACCAGAAAAAGGAGAAGGAAAGATCAGTATCAAGTTAAAAGCTTGTATTTTTATTACCTATCTGTTTTAATTGTCAATAAAGTTAATTTTCCCCAAATTGATCTCTTTTGCCTTGATAGTAACTGGTAGGTGATCTCCCTATCTTTATCTSAATTYATGGATTTGCTCTTCCATGTTCTTCCCATTTTCTCCCTGCTCCTGCTGAGGGAGAAAATGAGTGAGCAACTTCTTGGGARTGTGTTAGCCAGAGTCAACCCAGCACATGCAGGAAAAGATGACTCACTTTTATGCATAGTCAGCATCTGAGAGATGAAAATGTAAGTCTGATGTAACTGAAAGATGCTGTGGAYTTGGAGACATTGTGGAAAGATTAATGTCAATAACAGTGGAAGGTCTCAGATTATTAAAAGGCTTTGCTCCTACAAGAATGCATTTGCTTAATATTTCAGTGCTTATCACCAGAACAGTAATTTGTCAAAGCTGGGAGCACACTAATAAAATAGAGCTCCAGAAAATTCAGCCTTATTCCCAGTTGTGCCAGGGAGCTGCTTCAGGATCTTGGAAAAATCTCTTGATTCTACTTTCAAACATTTTTCTGACAGTAGTCAGACTGCTTTAGACCAATGCTGAAAAATTCTTAAGAGAAACAAGTCAGGCTTTCATATATGGAACTGCAGCAAGGTTATAAGCTAAATACAAGTTGTTGTGCCTCTGATTCCCCTCCAAGACTGTCTGTTTAGTCTGTTTGGCTTATATACCCTTGAGGAGGACTTGCCTGTGTAGTGTTTAGAAAAATGATATTTAATCCAACTGCATTACCATGCACAGTTTTAAAAATAAGAATGGTTTCAGAGAGGCCATTTACAAGCTCATTTGCAGAATGCTACACATGAGTGTAGATGTTTGTGGGACCCAATGCCTGAGAAGGCAACACAAAATGAGCAAAAYGTGAAATGGCTAGGCTGAGGTTATCTGGAAGCTGGTTCTCTGCTAAAGCAAGGATAAGCATGGTTTTATAATGAGCCAAAAATAAGGTCTATCTTGGATTCTTMGTGACATGAATGCTTTTTTAACTCACAGGTTTGTGATTCTGCAGAATCATATGGAGRTTTATGAATGTGTTTGCTTTTCAAACATAACAAAAGTCTGTGGAGCACCATTTTCATTATGGAGTTTAAGGTAAATTCCGTTAAGATCCAACATGGATCAATTMATCCACATGACTTTTCAATTAACACACCTCTGCAGGCTCAAACACCTTTGAAAATKAAGTTTGCATTGGGTTTATCACCACTTTTTAGTTTCCTTTAACATACTGTCACTGATTAATCCTAGAACCTTAATTCACTGGCAATTTCCATTTGCTTATATTTAACTCAGCTGTTACATCTTAAAAGTTTTACTGCTGAAGCAAAGTTGATTCTGAAGCATARCACTTACAGAAAGTTGTTCTATCTTTGATTTCTGACACTTGGTTACACAGAGATGTGTAACAGAAACCATCCACTTTAGGAAAGCGTGCCTTATAATTTTGGGGAGATAAGATTCCATTTAAGTAAAGAATGATGATCCTGTGCATTTTTTTTCATTTGCCTGAATAAAATTGCTGATAAGCCTTTATCAGGAGAGGTGTGGCTGATTAGGTTGGAGCTGGGCAGAAGGATCTGCAGATGATGAGGGATCAGCCTGTGAGGCGAGAAGTGTGGCACTGCTGCTAACAGGGCCTTGCATGGAGGGATTGTTCCCTGTGTGTCAGAGGTGAAAACAAATCTTGTGCTGAGAAATACAAACCAGATTTCCTTTTGTTGGCCTGAGGATAGGAAGGGGAGACAAGAAGAGAGAAGGGGAATACYGTAAATTGAGTCTGAAGTGAACTTTCCACAATAAGACTACTATATGAGCTAGTATRCACTCCCTGAGGGTGAAATTCACTCTTCTGAACTGGGATAACACATATCTGGGGTTGAATTTAAGATTTCTTTTGAAGAGTTTAGGGCAGCTAAACAGTTCTGTTCATGCAATCCACCAGCTAGTAGCCCTTGCTTTTCTCTCTGGGCCTGATTTACAATGTTGAATCCCCATGTGCTTGACAGGCACCACTCAAGGCAGCAAACTCAGCACATTATGAACAAGAAAAAAAAAAAACAAAAGCTCTATAGTTTGAGCCAAATACTGAATCTTTATTTGCTGAGATGTTACAAATCCATGTTCTTTGTGAGTAGTGAAGAGGGGTTGCAGAGTTTGCTTTCTCAGCAAACTCTATCAGTGTTTTCAAAGACCAAAAAAATAATGGAAAAGGCACAACTGAAAACCTAGTAATACAAAAGCAGAACAAGAGGAAGAAGGGAAGGAAATTTCTATCATTCATTAATGTAATGCATTAAATTCTATCTCTTGCAGCAGAACCCCACTAGAATCAGTTGTGTGGAGTCAGTGTGACAGACAGAAGGATTTGGTCAAATATTTATTTTTGTGCCTATTTTTCATTACTGTGAACCATTMGAGACATATTTTTTTCTTTAAAGAAAAATATAAATTAAAAATTGCTTTGATAGTGAAATTTTTGTTAAAAAAGAAGGTTTCTGTGTCACTCCTTGAGTAAAAATAGCAGTTTTATTTAGTTTTTATTGGGTCTGATTCTAAAAACATAAATGACAATTCCTAATAGCTCTACAGATTTCAATGAGACAATATTAATCAGCCTGAATAAGAAGATCCCAAAATCTACATCTTTAACTCATCCAATGTAAGATGCTCTATGATCAGAACTGTAGCATAAATCCTTAAATTAGGTCTAAAAATGTTGGTTTCCTTTCACTGCTTTCCTGGCAGTTGTAATTCATTATCTATTCTTCCTGTGAAAGGCTAATGGATGTTTCAAATTCCTTAAACACCAAACCTGCAATTTGAGAAATAAATGCTGGTGGGTGGAATGATTCTTAATGCTTCCTTCCTCCTCCCAAGGTGTTAACATACCTCTAKCTACATGGTTCCATAATGTCTTTATTTCTTGCTTTTCTTGTTTTATCTCTTCCTCCTCACTTGTGCAACCTCTCATCCTCTTGTCATTCTCTTTGAATTTATTACATAATTGAAGAGAAGTTCTCCTGCTTTGTAGCTGCTGTTTGCTCTGCCCTTCATTTCTTCAGACAGATCAATTCCAGAATGCAGGTGTGTGAGTTTTATATTTTCCTTATCTCCCTTTTCACAGTAAGATTAATGAGAGAATCTCTTAGAGAGGTTTTCCGGGTAGCAAAGCAGTTGCTAAAAGGGAATCACAAATATTTTAATTCAATTGTCTATTATTTAATGTCACAATACCATTCAGCTGCAACAACTGCCATCAAGGCATTATTTTTCTAGAAGATGTATGTGTGTTTGAGTGATGTGAAACCACCTTTTGTCATAGTGAATCACCTCTGTTTTAAACTAAGCTGTTTTAGACCTTCCTAACCTCAAACAAACTAAGGTCTTGCTAAAAATAGTGTCAAGTGATTTGTACTACTGCTTTATTTTTCATCCCACTGAGACCTTTATTTGCTATTTATATACACACTGTATTGTTCTGGCCTATGTTTTAGTGWTTTCTTATTTATTCGGGATTTAAAATATACAAATAAAAAAAATAGTTGCATAAACAACACCAAATCAAAATGCTTGTCTCCTAAAGAAGCTAAAATGTTATAGGAGCACRTTCTCTTTGGTTTCTTCCTAATCCTGTTTTAGGCTCATCTCACTGCCTTCTCTGGCTTTTTTTTTTCTTTTTCTTAATACAGTGATTAATTACCAACTGGAGATATCCAGCTAGCACGTTCAGAAAACTAAACCCATAAACCTGCAGAACACCCTCRTTGTAAAATAAATGTAATTCAATTTTGGAGGTTGATAAAACCCAAAGCAAGCTGAATACCTATTTCCTACAGCACTGATAAAACCTCATCTTGCTAAAGAGAAGCAAAACTCTCATTGCCATTTTGTGCATGTCTGAATGTGAGAGAAATGATCCTGCTACTGTGCTGTGCTTGGTGCTGTTGATGCAGAAGGGGTTTACTTTGTGCACAGATATTTGAGCAGTTTAGGAAATAGGTTTGTAAAGTTAATTATTTGGGCAGTTAAACAAATCTTTCAGTTCTATTGTAGTGCTTTTTAGTAATTTAGGCAGTTTTGGGGAAGAAAGAGGTTTTTTTTTCTGAAATGGTTTAAACAATATTTTCTCAAGGCATTTTATATATTTGAAGGCATWAGTTATGTTCATTCTTTTCAGTAATCTGGTAAACACTTAAATGACAACATTAAACATTTTCTGTTGACTGACACTCAGTAAATGATTCTGAGTGTCTCCAAATTAATGCTCAAAACTTCTACAACACCACTGGGTGCTCTCTGAGAAAATTCTAAAATCTTTTTGCGTGTGTGGCCGTGTTTCAGGTGTTTAATTTAATATCACTACCACAATCACTTTAGTTCTAGAGCATATTTATTTCTTAAAACTTTAATTTAAAAGTCACGAGTGTGCTGCAAAATTTCTAGTACATTGGGGTCTGCCTAAATGAATTGAAACTGTTTAACAGCTTGCTCGTAGATGCCCACTCATTTGTACAATTTTTTTATATTTACTCATAATTTATCCAGAACTTTTTAAATACTAATCCCATACACTTAGAAGTTGTTCTGAATGATTTTGTGAAGCAGATGGCTTARGAATACTAAAGGAATCTAATTTAACATGTATTAATTTCATATTTTCTGAAAATAGGTTGGATATCAAAGTTACCAGAGTACTATAAGGAAATTTTCAAATTCATTGTGATTCTAATTTGTATTAAAAATGTCTAAGTTATTTACTTGCAATAATTGGAACTTTTTTTCTGTTTCTTTAACTATGTCCTTTTATAGACTAATTGGAAGTTTTGAGAGGTTAACAATAGCAGACACTAAAAAGTGATTTAGAGATTAAAATATCAATTAGAGATATATGTGTAATAGCTGGAAACAGTTTCTCAGGTGCTGTATGAATCCTGCTTCTGCTTTTCATTCCTTAAGGGTTTGCTGGCAAGCTTATCTCTGGATATGCAGCCTTTGTCTAATGGCCATTTTATGGCCTAGGCRAGTCATGATTGTAATTAGCTTAAAATTCAAGGCTGAAAGAAGTGTATTATTTTTGTGACGAGCCCAAGAATCTAAGTAACTGCTTTTAAAATACSATGGTTTTTCAAACACTGAGTAATGCTAAATACTGTGCTGTGAGAAGGATACAGGACTCATTCTGAATACCCAGAGAGAATTAACACTGAGAACCTGGCCCTCTGTGATGTTGATTATTTGGAGCTGGGGAATCCAGTTGAAAGGATATAGCTGCAATTTAATGCGATTAGCCTGCCATACCAAGCCATTGGATAATTGCAGACCTTGCAAGACACTGCCCTGGTGGTGTTGATGTGCTCTGGCCTTTGGGAGCACTGATTGAAGATGGATGATGAGAGTGAAATAGATTCAGATAAAATTAGAGACAACTGGAGCAAATAGATGTGGATTTTCTCATTTTAGCACAAAGGAAACCTGGCTTAGGTGAAATGGAATCTGGTTGTAATATGCAAAAGCTACTTAGCTCAACTCCCTCTGGAATATGCAACAAACATATGGAATAAGCTTGAGATTTAACCTCTCTACTCAAGTTCATATGACAGATTCATTATTTTCTGCATTAGAGARAGAATATCAAGGTCAAAATCTCCATTCTGATTAGCTGGCAAATGTGCACTCTTCTAGCACAGAGCATGCATTCATGTACAACCACTTTGCTGTATTTGAACATCAATTAGTTTCATTCCTGTTGGGGAAGTACCATAGTATAATTGCACAAGAATTAAAGGCCTCAGTTTAATTTCTGGTAGTAAAATTCTGAACTCTTGTTCCTCACCCAAACCTCCCACAAAGTGAATGTTGATTTAACTGGTGTAATTCTGSTTTAGTCAGACATGAGGCCAGTTTTGATTCACATGTTCTACCTCCATGCACCTATTTATAAGAGGATGGCATAATGCAAAGTTCATCACAGTACATCCTTAATTTGATAGTGTAGATGTTACCCACTGGTGTAGTTACATATGCACAACCCTAGCTGAGTTAATGGAAGGTGTGGTTTGGAAGTAAAAGCAAATTAAATTTACACAGGTATTCAAAGTTTACAATTATTTATGCAACACTATAAAAGGAATASCAATTCCCTGTACAATCCAGAAGATTTAACTTGCATAAGTGCTTTTAATAATCTGTGTCCAAGTCATTAWTGGATTCTATTTATGTAACACATTATGAATTGCCAAGAGTCAATTAATGATGATGAATTGAGATGATAGCAGCATACAAACTACTCAGTGTTAAAGAAAATCACATCTTATGATAATCAGAAATTATACCTTGCTACTTTTCYCTTTTCCAGATCATTGCATGTGAGAGAATAGATTTCACAAAGAACCAGAATCAGGGTTTGTCCTGATTTTGTAATGAGGTGTCACAGCATTATTTCATTCAATGTGCAGATATTTGAATTCAGAATCAAAGAGTCAGGTATGGAATCATTGRTTCATTTGGRTTGGAAAGGACCTTTCAGGTCATTGAGTCCAAGCACGTGCAAGCACAATAAACTGTCATGGTAAATTTTAAAGTACAGAGAGATTCAAGGAAGACACCTTTGTTTGCACTCGCTTAATTCAAATGATTAAAAGTTTCATTTTCTTATTTCAACTCAGAATAAAAGTCAAGATTTCATTCTCATTTGCATTAGACATAGTGCCTTCAGCAGCAAATGTTATAGATCATTAGTTTGTAATGTTATATATTGTATTAAATATTCTAATATGAAAATATTCCTCGTAAGGTGGAATTTTGTATGGAAGGATTGTAGGAAGCTCCTTCTCTAAGTTGGTGTTGATAGTCTAGGATGCAGAAAGAAACATGGGAAATTCAGCCCAATTTCTTACAACAAGAAATTGCAGATGGCTGTGCAGCAAGATGGTATTTTGAATATACATATTTATTCTTACAAACAGGGACACATAAACATACTCATTCACCCAGACATTTAAAAAAAACCTCACCTTAAAAATAATAAAAAATAAAGATAATGTCTGGAACCATCTACAAGTTTCTAAAAGCTGTGGACTCTAGCTGGTGGTCATGGATTTTTGTCAGAGAAGTCATCAAGAGCCTGTACAAAAACAGGAGAAGCTACATCTGGCACACGACTGCAGTTCCCTGTCCTGTCAGAAGCACTCTCAGCTAACATAGCTAYAACCAAACCTCAGCCCTCTGAAAAATGCTCTAAACTGATGATGGCCACAAGCTGGGAGACTGCAAAGGGAAAGGTCACTTAATAGTTTACATATTTTCCATGATATTTCTTTGTTTCTTTGACGGACATACAATGACCCTTTAGACACTGATTGGAAGCCTTAATTGATTTTAACATTTTCAATGCTTTTAACTGACAGTCATCTTTTTGGGGTGGATTTTCTCTGTATGCAGCATATTTTTCAGTTTCTGTTGGATCCTAAATGCCAGTTTTGAGTTCTTTACTTTTTAAAAATGTACACATGGAATTTCTGTCTGTTCAAAAATTCTTATTGTACACCTGAAAACTACCCAGATCATTCAAACTCTTGAGAGTGACTGTAAAAACAAGGTTTATTAATAGATTCATAATAAAATTTGGAGCCTAGGGAAAGTATTTTGTTTCATATTGAGCCTGCTAATAATTTATTTCATGTTGAGTTTGTGTCTCCAAAGGACATTCCTGATTATTTACTTAGAACTAGGAAAAACAGCATTTGTACATTGTGATTCCATTTGGTATGTAATTTAATTATCTCTCTCTGTACCATCCCATTTTATTTTGTTAAATTTTTTGACATTGTGTTTATTTAGGTAAATTTTTTGGACATTGTTCCATCAATGTAGAATAGACTGCTAGTTTTACTTTTGCATTGATTACTTTTTACTATATTTCTTTTACAGTTGAAACTATTGGTGTTATGACTGAAGTTCTCTCTATATCAGCATATTAAATATGGAGAGATGATTCTCTACTCCTCAGTCAAAACTGCATCAAAATACTTCCATCAATACTAAAAATATCTCATCTTAAAGTAATTGACTCTAAAATACCAACTAGAAATATTGCATTATCTTCTTGTCTTCTGAGCTATGCTCAGGAGATATTTAGGACAGTTCTAATTTTTCCATATCAAGTTTTGAAAATTTAACAGTATAATGATGGAGGTTCTCAGTTTTTTGAAATGTTTCTTGGTRCCATTTAATTTATCAGTATAATTTTAGCTTTGGAGAGATAAGTGGGCTGCATTGCAGAGGTCTACAATAGGTAAATAGGAAAAACAATGTTGTGCAGCATTCACTGTGCATGAAACTCCTAAAAGAAAAGAGCTCACACTTACCTTCAAAAAAAACCTTACAAGTTCATATATAACAAAAGTTTGCAAACTTGAATAGTTACTGAATAATCTGGAGGTTTTCCTAACCTCAAATTCTTTATTTTTTTGATGTACTATGTCTTAACTTGAGATGCACTTGTATCTTAYATATAGTACTTTTGAACATTAGTAATTAACTGCTTTGTTATAAATATGTAGAAAATCTAAAGTTTTTAAAATTTTTTAAACAACTTCTTGTTTCTCCTTTAAAATTTTGGGCTGCTACCTTAATTTTTCAATTTTCATATTTGAATGTAAAACCTCAAATTTAAGCTTGGTAAAAATCAGAAGGGTTTCTTCTRCTGATGACTCAGATCTGTGATTCTCTAATTATTTTCTTGCAGTTTAGAAACCAAAAGCTATAT